>JARFIW010001669.1:0-220320 GCA_036346225.1 Platerodrilus igneus
TTGAAATAGGATGAGGGAGTGATATTTCTTCTTCTGAGAGTTAGATTTAACTGCTATAGATTATTTGAATAATTTGGTACAAAGCAAAAGAAATAAACAGCATGTGTTGGTAGAGGAATATTTTTTCTGAATATATTCGTTTGTATCCAACTCGTCAATACAAACTGTTTGTACAATTGAAAAACTACACGCATTTGTTCAAAAAGTATGGAAATTTAAATGAGTGTTAACGGATAATGCAACATTTTGACAATTATATGTTCATATCACTTTGAGAAGAACAGAATTTTAGTATAGTATTTTGCAGCAGACGTTATCCTCAGGTGAATCCAGCTGTAAGATTTATTGAGGAAACTATCAAATCTTTGAGGATGACTTGTTTTAGAGAGCAACGTTTATAGGAGTATAATTTGTCAAATTATGAAATGTATATCAACCACGCGCCTAATACAGTAATGGAAACAGCACCAGTTGTACTTATGATAAAGATTTCCACACCTAGACCTTGGGATGTAGTAAATAGCGAAAATGAGTTTGAAAGATGTCTAAAGAAAGCGAGAGTGAAGCTAGCCAATAAGTCAGGAAAATACGTTTAAAAATTAATGCAAAGGTTAAGAAATGAAAGGTATTTGATGTAGGTGGCAAGGTAGTTAGAAATTTGATTGATTGAATTTTATAAGATGTATTGTACAGTTTATGCCAGTAGCTGTTGGAATGTGGTACTTGCACAAAAAATAAAAGCCTTTTTAAATGAATAATTAGAGGTTTGGAAACGAGAAACAATGTTTATTTTTAGGTTTTACAAGTGATTTAACAAGTTATTCAAGTTTATAGTTAATATTCCTAAATTACGTGCAAAAACGCCCATTTTCAACATGGTGGTCTGTGACGTCACAAATAAGTAAATACTCTCAATTGAAGTGCATGTTTGTAGAAGTGTATTTCACTAATATACAGAGAAATGTTAAAATCAACATATTATCGTTGGTGTATGGTTCCTAATTGTAAAAATACTACTCTAAAAACCCCAAACAAAACATTTATACAAGTGCCTAAGAATGCAAAGCGTAAAAAAGTTTGGTGTCAAGCTGCAAGGAGAGATTTTGCATTTTCTGAAACTAGCAGTGTTTTTGTATATGAAGATCACTTCGATGTAAATCAATTGCTGTTATATTATGGTTTATAATTATTATAAAGCCAGAAAGTAATCATTTAACTGGAATCAACCTAATTTAGTTGTTTCTAATTGTTACGTGCCAATAAATTGGCACTAAACATTCCTTAGTTTTAGCTTTGATGTGCGGAAGTTTTCGCGCCTTAAAATTCAAAAGACTCGGTGAGCGTATTTCCGTCACGTCAAAAGTGGGTTGGGCGAATAATTGCACGCCGACGCGTGAAAGGACAGAAAGGTGAAGTTTTTCCGTGAGACTCTGTAACGTGGTCGTTTGCCTTTGAACATCGAGAAGGGCGGTCGTGTCTGGTATCGTATCTTCATTTTTATTATGTAGATTTCCTTTTGCTTATCTTTGTTTGACTTTACCTGATTAACCTATTCCTTATCGTTCCGCTACATATAGGAATTTGATACGACCCTGGAGCAGTCCCACGACCCTAGAACGAGCCGGATGTCCATGCTCCGCTAACAGCTAACCGGAGCAGTCGCCATCTTTAACTATCTTAAAGGGGACTCCAGCCATTTGGAAGGCGTACCCTCCGTTAATTGCCTTAAAAGGGGCTATCAGCAGCCCTGATGGACGTCAACAGAAGCCAACTTTAACTCAGGGACATATTCATGCGAGTATTTCGCTGTTATAAACTATTGTATGAAAATTGGCATATTTTCCGTCAATGGCGTATTTAATTTGTTATTGGTGACGTCATTGTCAGATGGCCGCGCTAAAGCCTGTGTAAAGCTTGGAGCTACCACCTGCCCGTGGCGTCGCTTATTCCGCGCTTGCGCGATGTATTTACGTCTTTTAAATTGTAAGATATTATTAATTAGTAATATTTGTAATTACAGTTGGAAAGAGATATGAAAAACTATAGAAAGTTACAGAGTAATTCTTGTTTCGCATTTTGTGTTCTGGGCATGCTTTAGCTTTCGCTATGCTCCAATGCTCCACCCGAAGGTACTACATTGGCCAGGAAGCGAGTTTTTTTTACCTGGAAAATTTTGAATTTTGCCGACCGAATCCTTGCTGTTCCAAGCAAGGTAGGGATCTTTAACGTGCGTGACAACACTCACACACGGGACCTCCATTTTACCTCTCATCCGAACGAGGGTGTATTTTTGCGAAAAATGCTCGCCTAACATTTTTCAAGCGGACCGTGTCGGGATTTGAACCCGGGACCTAGGGCGTAGTAGTCACACACATACCACTACGCCACGGAGATGCCTAACGTAACCAACATTACATTTGATTTTCCAATGCTCCACCCGAAGGTACTACATTGGCCAGGAAGCGAGTTTTTTTTTTACCTGGAAAATTTGGAATTTTGCCGAACCCTTGCTGTTCCAAGCAAGGTAGGGATCTTTAACGTGCGTGACAACACTCACACACGGGACCTCCATTTTACCTCTCATCCGAACGAGGGTGTATTTTTGTGAAAAATGCTCGCCTAACATTTTTCAAGCGGACCGTGTCGGGATTCAAATCCGGGACCTTGGGCGTAAACGTAACCAACAGCTGCATCGCTATAATTATCCCTACCGGCACTGAAATAAACATAATTAGATCAATACAATAAGGCCTAAAGCTACATATTTTTTTGAGCTAAGTGCAATTGTTAGAAATATACTAACCTTTCGGCCTTTATGCCTCGAATTTCAGCAGATATATATAAAGAACTGTTTGCAAAAAATTCAGCAACCATAAATGAATCTACCTTTGGTAGAATGTCAGATTGAGCTTTTGTAAATCCTTCTTCTGCCATTGTTCAAAACTTTATATAAATATTATATACCGTTTATCACTCTAGGATAAATTGAATCACAAAACTAAAGTAAAATATCGTTTAAGTTTATTGTTAAAACAAATATAACGTAATCTATAATTACAGATGTGATTTGGTTCTAATGTACTGTGGTTGTGGTGAAAAGAGAGTACGTTTGTATTTACTTATTTGTGACGTCAGACCAATGAGAATGCGTTTTTCGTCACATGACAAACTTTTAAATAATAATGATTTTATTTTAGTAATTATTTGTTTGTACGCAATAATTAATCAATTTTGTTGACTAAATCGGTAAGTAAGTTTGGTCTCCTATAATTAGAAAGTGTGTTTTAGAAATTGTGGTACATCTGCAAGTACCCTATTGTATATAGAATGTCTAATACACGAAGGGATAACATTGCTATATTAGAAATCGTAAAGCATGCAGGGTCAGTTAAATGGGAAAAATGTTGCCTACTTTGGAGTATATCAAAACCGTTTTAATAGAATTGATTCTATCTCGCAGTTCTCAAGTTACATAGGAAAAACTAAAAATGTCATTTTTCTTTTGTGGAGCCTACCAATTCTATTTAAAAAAAATATTAAAAAAGCAAAAAGTTTTTTGATATAAAATTTTGAATAACACGCTGTCATCAAATCTTCACTGCAATGTTTAATTCCTGGGGAGTCCCATCAACCTAATTTTATTAAATACGGATATATATTCTTAATTATAATTATCGATAAAGCATTTCTTATACAATTTGAAAATTTTATGACATAATATCAATTTTTTAAAACCATTTTTAATATACTCCAAAGTAGGTAACATTATCCCCATTTAACTGACTCTGCTCCCTTAAAGTTTCTGATATAGCAATGTTATCCCTTTGTATATGAAATACTGTATAAATTTATAGAGATCTATTAATTGATACAAAAACTCTTCAGTATATAGTCCTAATACTTTAATAATTTCCAAAAATGTTGTAGCATATTTATTTGCCATTTCATAAATTAAGGTAAATATGCGTATTTAAAATAGCTTAAAATAAGTTGTCGTATTTTCTAATAACAAGAAAATAATTTGATAAACCATTGGCACATTTAAAAATGATTGTTAAAAGTATTTAATAAATCAGTCCCATTTTCAAAACGTATCAGAATATGTGGGGTGAGAGTTTGCGCCTTGCAATTGATTAAGGAATGTCATCAACGAGTTTAACTGGCATTGACGTCGCATACCTAACCCACGAAACATGTTTGAAAAGGTGTTGCGGTGCAATTTCCGCATTTCATAGCGAAAAGGCGGCAGACCTTTAAGTACAGGGACAAATTACCAATGGTCTGAAATAGCGTTTGAATTTTATTTATATAAAGCTTTAAATTCTAAGCGCAAAACAAAAACAAGACAAAACAAAAAAAATAACTTACGATAACTTGAAAATAAGAAATACTTAGTACGGTGAATTAAGATAATATGGCACAACAAGCTCAGAGGTTGTTAAACACGAGGCAACAAAAAGCAAGATGGCTAAATTGTAAGTTCGCTCGATAAATGATGTGCATTTATATAGTTGGATTATATCGATCGTTAGTTAAAGATGACTTGTGAATAATGAAAATATCAAAAAAGCTTAATGGAAATTTTATTTGGTGGTAAAGTAGAAATCTTAGGTAGTCAGTTTAAAAAAAAAATTATTATGATGATAAATTGTGAAGCTTATGTTCTTAGCGTAGCGGAAGCTAAAAATCTTTTATTCCCTTTTATTTGCATTAAATTTGAAAGAGCTGAGAATTATTGTTTGGGAATTTGCAAAAAATTTTGTAGATTAAAAATTTGGCGGTGATTCTAATATCTGTTTGAGTAATTTTTTTTTAAATGTCAATTATATATATAAAAGATAAAGAAAAAGTTAAAAGCTGTTTGCCTAACAAACAAGTCGAGTGTGTTTCACACTGATAAGAAAGAGGTTAACTTTGAATGACTTAAATCCTTAGATATTAGATATTACACATGTCTAGCTATTTGTTTTTCAATTGAATGCACTAAAATTATTAACCAACATATCAGATCTGAAATTGGAGAGTTGGAAATTATTAATTGTTAAATTCTTGATAGTTTAAGTTGCATAATGATCTTGAAATTTTTTGTATATACTACCTTACGAAACTAAGAAAATATTTATTCAGTTACATTATAAATAGTGAAACATTTTAGTAAGTTTTATTTAGTGTGTTTGACCTATGAAAGTTGAGTGTTGTGTGAAGCTACAACTTAATGAAAATTTCTGGCATATGTGTTTTCTTTGATTTTGAGACACAAATAGCTGTCTCCATTAATTTATTTGAATGTCTATGTAAGTTAATTTCAGGTACTAACTGTTACTCTAGTAACAACAGTTGGTTTAACACTACGAAAGGTTTCTATACTTTCCCTTCAGGTTTGTCTATCAAAAGAAAAAGTTAATACTAAACGTGTAGTGGTCCCTGACGTATCCTCTTTCTATAAGCCCCCCTGTGTCTCATAAAAATCCACTGAAGTTAGAGTTCAGAGTTAGACTGAGGACCCCATAAAGTTGTTAGATGGAAAACTTACATCTCTCGTGTAGTATGAGGCTTTGCAGTAGTTCCTGCAAGTCTCGTTGCCTTTACTTGGGGAGTGTGTAATTACTTTCAATAATAGAAAGTAAGGTACACTTCACTTGTGCCCAACGTATGGGGCTCAACATTTCACTGATGCCATCAACCTGAGGCAGTACATTTCACTTGCACCTAACGCGTGAGGTTCGAATTTTACTGACGGCACAAATGTGAGGCAGTAGAGTTCACTAGTGAGGATCGACATGGTACTAACAAACAACGTATGGGACTTAATCAAATTTTTGACTGATAAACATTTCATTTCTTCTTAGGGGGTTCGAATTTTGATTAGATTGTTCTCAAATTTTTGGTAACAATCAAATATATGTTCTTTCTCAATATCGTGTCATAAAATTTTTTGAATGGATATTTTGATTGATTTTAATAAATTTTAAATTACTAAATTCAAAATGAAAGAAACAATGAATGTTGTGTATTTACATAAAGAAGAGTTAAATTGTGAGTTACATATTAGAGATATACAGAGCGACAGACCTATTGTTGACAAGAGAAAAATACTTAGTCGTTTGTTAGCTAGAGAAGTAATAAAACCTGGTTGTTTGATAAATATTTCTGAATATAAATTAACATTTCTAGAAGAGTGTGAAGAAATTAAGACTTCTATAAAATCAGTACAGGATATATTACCAGAGTTCGAAGAAAATCCGTCTGATTCTACCTTTAAGAGAATAACTTCTAGATTAGTACATCTGAATGGCAGAATAAAAAGCTTGCAACTTCCCACCGAAAATCTAGATGAGGCAATGGCTACTGCGCTATCATTAGAAGCTGACCTATATGAGAGCATAAATAAAGACACACGTCCTAGTGGGCAGAATGAATCATCTATTGCGTCTTATTTATCTAATAATATTCCTGTTCAGTCAATCACATATCTTACAACAGTTATACCTATTGGCTCATGGGCAGTAACATTTTCTGGAAAAACTGAACAATTATTTCAATTTATAGAGAGAATAACAGAGTTGGTACATAGTCGTAAAGTGTCTGATGGTGAGTTATTTAATGCGGCCGTTGAATTATTCACTGGAAACGGTTTGATCCGGTATCGTAGTGTTCGCAGTTCATTAACAGACCGGAATTCACTTATTTGTCGTTTAAAAGAAGATTTTTTACCGGCACATTCTGAAGATGATCTATGACAGATGACCAAATCGCGTCATCAAGAAAAAGATGAACCCATAGTTTTATACTTAGCTCATATGAAAAATCTGTTCAGTAGATTACCTAGTACTCCAGCTGAAATTACTAAAGTTAGGTTAATCAGAATGAATCTACTACCTGAGTACATCACACTTATTGCATTATCTGACATAGAAGATATGCATACGTTACGTAACTTATGTAAAAAATTAGAAGATGCTAGGCTACGATGACTAAACAACAATTAATTCATAAATCACCTGTTGATGTTTATAAAAAGTATTATAATTCTAGATCTCAATCTCAGAATACATTTTCTCCTCCTATCCGAAATTATTCTACACATTCTTTTAGAAATAGCTCTTTTTCTGCACCGGTCCATGTTATAAGAAATAATACCTTTAGTCCTGTAGATAAAAGCTCATCAGAAATGTCTAGAATGAAATCAGTCAACTGTTGAAATTGTTCTAGATATGGTCACACATTTAGAAATTGTAAGGCCCCAAAGAAACTTTTTTGTTATAGATGTGATTATAGAGGAATTATTCAAACCATTTGCAAATACTGTTCCAAATCAAGTAAAGAGGCAGATGTTAGATAGCCGTCATTCTGTCATCTATAAAGGCTACGGTTGAAAAAAAAAACAGAAAAAATGGTGTAACGAAAACGATTGGTCATGATTATTATTAGTTAAGAATTTTTATAAGTCTTCCATTAAACCTGAAGCAAACGCATTATTCTAAAGAAAATTTAATGATAATCGCTCTTATATAATGGTAAAATTGTTCAATGGGGATATTACTGGTCTTTTAGACTCCAGGTGTACGACTTCTGTCGTTGGGTCATTAGCAATTCCTTTAATTGAAGAATTAGAATTGAAAGTTTGTAAGTCTGACAAAAGAGGAATAACGACAGCAGATGGGTCATTGAAATAGTGGCTAGCTCAGTCGATTTGCCGATTCGTATTAGAAAGCAGTGTCACGTGGTTAATGCTTTAATTGTACCTTCTTTACCACAATTTTTTATATTTGGAAGCGATTTTACTAAATTGTTTGGCTTGGTAGCCAATTTTAAAGACGATTCATGGTGTATTCAAAGTGAATTAGAGATTAATATTTCTCATGTAGGTCGATCTTCCATACCGATCAAACATAAAAATTAACTACTCAGTTTAGACGATTTATCTGAATTACAAAAACTCCATGCTCAGGCTGCTATAGATTCATTTAAAGAAATTAGCAGTGCAGATAAGTTACATCGCACCAACAAAATAGAAATGGAATTAATACAGCAGATGCTAAACCGATTCGCAGGAAACCTTATGTCATGTCTCTATATATGAGTAAGATATTGAAGCGGGCTACTGCTACCGCGTTTCTTTAATTCAAAACAAGTAATAATAAAGGTCTTTATTACTCACTATTCCCAAGTCTAATTAACAGTATATGCCTTATTTATAGATGTTTTCAGTCAACTTAACACTGAAGCACTATTACACTAATGAATTTACAAGCACTAATATCTTCTTAAACTAACTTCTTTACCATAGATCATTAACAACACTAACACAACTATTATTCAATTCAAGCTCTATCTATTTATGTATACTACAAGCTGCATGTACAATAGACACGTTTAGCTGATATAACATTTATGTTTATATATACACTCTTAGGCTTCTAAAAGCTCAACCGCATTCACTATACACGATATAATTTATATTAGACATTAAAGTATAGACTGACTCTTACATTCACAAGCGGCCTTATATATACCCTGATTTAAAGATATGACTCATTATCTAGTATGTTCCAGAAGAATTCTGGAACCGTAGAGAATAAACAGTGCTTGTGGCGTTTTGTGTGTAATTGATGGGTTGTCTAGTAGTAGCTCGCAACAATATTAAATCAAGAGTTGAATGACATGCTACGTATAGGTGTTGTAGAACCATGTTCTAATCCAGTGCTATTAGTTAAGAAGAAATCTTGCGAAGAATACAGATTGTTTTGACGGAAGGTTGTTGAATGATGTTACAGAACACGATAGCTACCCGATGCCCAGCATTGATAGAATACTAAATATGCTTAGAGAGGCAATCTACATCTCTAGTATAAACTTACTAAAAACCTTTTGGCAAATTCTGTTGTCAGAGTCATCAAAAGATAAGACCGCATTTAGTGTTATTTCTAGAGGACAGTTCAGATTTGTGACAGTTTCTTTCAGCATAAGAAATGCAGCACAGACACAGAAACGTTTGGTGGACGCTATTTTCGGTTCCCAGTACGAACCAAATGTATTTTGTTATCTTGATGATGTGGTCTTGTCTTCAACATCTTTTGCGGAACATTTGAAACTTCTTCATGAAGTTAAGCAGCGTCTTAAGAATGCTAAGTTAACCATAAACTTGGAAAAATCCTAATTTTTCAAGAAATGATTAAAATTCTTAGGTCAGATCAAGAAAAAGTCTCTGCAATGGTCAACTTCTCTCGTTCAAATACTACGACCGAGGTAAAGAGATTCATAGGAATGTGCAGTTAGTATAGGCATTTTATTAAAAACTTTTCAGCATTAGTATCGCCTATTAATGACAATAAAAAAGAAGAAAAAATGTCAATCTATTGTTTGGAATCTGGCAGCAGTCTTCATTTTTGCAGATTAAGCAGGCATTAGTTTTTGGACCCCTATTATCCCATCCTGACTATTCAATCCCGTTTTTAGTGGAATGTAATGCCAGTAATACTGGTCTCGGTGCTGTTTTGATTCAGAATATTGAAGGGAGCAAACATGTTATTGTGTTATTGTGTGGAACGAAATTATTCAGTGACAGAAAAGTGGTGTCTAGCCGTGATATTTGCTATTGAAGCGGGCTACTGCTACCGCGTTTCTTTAATTCAAAACAAGTAATAATAAATGTCTTTATTACTCACTGTTCACAAGTCTAATTAACAGTATATGCCTTGTTTACAGATGTTTTCAGTCCACTTAACAATGAAGCACTACTACACTAATGAATTTACAAGCACTAATATCTTCTTAAACTAACTCCTTTACCATAGGTTCATTAACAACACTAACACAACTATTTGTTTATACACTTCTATTTATTTATGTATACTACAAGCTGCATGTGCATTAGACACAGCATATCATTTATGTATATATTCTAAAAGCTCAACTACGCTTACTGTACACAATATAATTTATATTAGACATTCAAGAATAGACTGACTCTTGCATTTCTTAGCGGTCTTATTTATATTCTCAGATTTAAAGATATGACTCATTATCTAGTATGTTCTAGTAGAATTCTGGAACGGTAGAGAATAAACAGTGCTTGGGGCGTTTTGTGTGTAATTGATTGCTAGAAGAATTCTCGTATCCTGAAAGGTATGCAAAGTCTACAGCGCTTGTGTGTTTGATGGGTTGCCTTGTAGTAGCTCGCAACACTGCCCCCTCTTTAAAACCGTTACGTCTCGTAACTGTAGATACATTTTGGCGCCAATTCGATGACTGATGACGGTATCGGCAGCTATCTCCTCTGGTGCATCCACCACGTCGTTGGAAATAACAGTCAACACTCTTTTCTTGGTCTTGGTAGGCAACCGGTTGAAAACAACAAACAAGGACCTGGACGTTGGTTCCCTGGAAAACTACTTCTAGCATATTTCGGACTATCCTCCAATCTAAGTGATCCAGTCCACAGCCCAACTTGGGCACCGCTAGTCTTGTTACTCCATTTTCCATCATCTGCGCCTTAAGATTTAGCAAAGCCTCCCATAGATGTCCATAACTAGGTCTTTGCCATGAAGAATTTTGGTGACCAGATAGTAAACATAACGATTTTTATCTTGAAGAACCAAAGCTTTTCCTACAGTTGGCTGCTGTTGTACTAATTCATCCACACATCCAAACTTTTTCTTAAAAACAACAGCTATTCCCCTTGACATTGCCAAATCTTGAGCTACGCAATGTGCAAGGGAATACTTTTCTGGTGCTCTAAACAGATCTTGCTGTTTTTCAACAACAACGCCAAATCTCGCTTTAGCGGAACCACCATACGCCGCCATAAAACTCTCAAAATCTACATTTGGCTCATGATTAATAACTTGCCGAACACCATTATCATTATTCGAGTCTTCCTGGTTGTTGCCAGCGTAGGATGTTAAATGGTCAAAGTGTACCACTTTTGGTTTACCACGAGGATCTTCTGATCCGGTACACTACATCATTAATCCTTTTTAACACTTCGTACGGCCCTTCCCATTGTCTTTGTAGTTTTGGCGACAATCCACGTTTTCTTTGTGGATTGTACAGCCACACTAAATCTCCAGGTTGATAACCACCTTCTTGTGCTCTCGTGTCATATTGTGATTTCATTCGATCGCTTGCTGCCTGTATATTCTTTCGGACGTTTTCGTGAATACTATTTGATCTTTCACGAAGCTTACTAACGTAATCTTCACCTGCGATCTCTTCTCCAGGTTTAAATCAAACCGAAGATCACATGGTAGCCGCAATTCACGTCCTAGCATTACGCAAGCGGGCGAGTACCCTGTGCTGTCATGTACCGAAGATCGGTACGCCAGTAGGAACAAATGTAGATATTGGTCCCAGTCTCGTTGATGTTCAGAGACAAATTTGGCCAGGTACTTCCTAACGTCCTGTTCATTCTTTCAACCATTCCATCCGATTGGGGATGAAGTGGCGTGGTTCTAGTCTTCCTGATTCCAAGATGCTTGCAGACATTTTGAAACAATGCTGATTCGAAGTTCCGACCTTGATCGGAGTGTAATTCCAACGGAACTCCAAAGCGACAAAACAACTCCTTCACTAGTACATCTGCAACCGTCTCGGCTTCTTGGTTAGGTATAGCATATGCCTCCGGCCATTTGGTAAAATAATCCATTGCAACCAAGATGTATTTATTTCCTTTCTCTGATTCAGGAAACGGACCAGCTATATCAATGGCTACCCTCTCAAACGGATTCCCCACGTTATACTGTCTCATTGGGGCTTTCCGTTTTGAGACCGGGCCATTCGCAGAGGCACACAATTCACATTTCCGGCACCACTCCTTCACATCTTCTTTGCAGTTCACCCAATAGAATCTTTCTCTCACTCTTTCGAGAGTTCTTTTCACGCCAAAGTGCCCTCCGGAAATACCGTCGTGCAAGTGCTGCAACACTTCCGGCACTCTGCTTCTCGGCACTATCACTTGAAGTCTCTCAGTGCCATCTTCAAATTCCAGGCGTCGTTTCAAGATTCTATTGTCCATCATCAAGGAGTCCCACTGTGCCCAGTATGCCTTCAGGCTCCTACTTAAAATACTAATTTCTTCCCAAGCTGGTCGTTGTCCTCTATTTTTCCACTCAATAACTCGTCCCAATTCGGCGTCATTCTCCTGGTCTTCCCGCATTCTTTTGGGTTGCCACATATCATCGGTTACCGTCATTCTATGGATGACACTTATTTTCTCTTCCATCTTGGAGCAATGATTGCAGTCCACCGGACAAGGTCCTTGATAGAGCGTCTGCATTCCGATGGCTAGTTCCTACACGATGTTCTGTATCAAAGTCATATTCCTGCAACCGCTCTATCCACCTTGCCACTTGCCCTTCAGGATTTCGAAACTGCAATAACCATTTTAGTGCAGCATGGTCTGTTCTCAACAGGAATTTACGGCCGTATAAGTACTTATAAAAGTGCTCTACGGATTTGACGACGGCCAACAGCTCCCTTCTTGTCACACAATAGTTCCTTTCTGGCCGCGACAAGACCTTGCTGAAATACCCAATAACTTTTTCCTGTCCGTCCTGCACTTGAGAAAGAACGCCTCCTATAGCTGTGTTACTGGCATCGGTATCCAACACAAATTTCCCATCCATCCGTGGATAACTCAAAATTGGTGCTGTAACTAGCAGCCGTTCCAGCTGTTCAAATGCACTGTGGCAGTCGTCATTCCAATTATATTCTTGTCCATCTTCGGTTAATTTCGTTAACGGTTTGGCAATGTTCGCAAACCCAAGTATAAAACGTCGGTAATATGTGCACAATCCTAGAAAACTACGTAGTTGGTGTATATCTGCTGGTGTAGCTCTTGTACCGTTTTTATTTTGTCAGGGTCAGCTCTTATTCCGGTCTCTGAAACGACATGTCCTAGGTATTTTACCTCTTTTCCAAATAGGTGACACTTCTTGGGGCTCAATGTAAGGTTTGCCCCGCGTAATCTTTGGAATATCTCCTCTAGGTTCTTAAGGTGTTCTTCAAAAGACCGGCCTAACACTATCACGTCGTCTAGGTACACCAGACAAGTCTTCCAAGACAGTCCTCGCAGTATCGACTCCATTAATTGTTCAAAAGTAGCAGGGGCATTGCATAATCCAAATGGCATGACCTTGAACTGCCATAATTCAGTTCCAATTGTAAACGCAGTCTTCTCTTTGTCGTTTGGCTCCAAGCCTACCTGCCAGTATCCGCTTTTCAAGTCCAAGGTCGAAAACCATTTGGATCCGGATAGAGTATCCAAGGTGTCATCAATTCTGGGCAAAGGATAGCTGTCTTTCTTTGTCACATTGTTAAGCTGCCGGTAGTCTACACAAAACCTTGTCGACCCGTCCTTTTTCTTGACAAGTACTACCAGGGATGCCCATGGACTATTCGAAGGTTCAATCACTCCCTGTTCTTCCATATCGGTGATAATTTGTTCGGCTTCCTTACGTTTTGCCAAAGGAAGCCGCCTGGGGTGTTGTCTTATCGGTTGCGCATCTCCAGTGTTGATCTTATGTTGCACAACATTCGTCCTTCCTTTCTCACTATCATCCAGTGCAAACACATTTCGATATCGTCCGATCAGCTCTTTTACCTTGCCCAGTTGGTCGCCGTTTAATCCTTGACACGAAGGGATTAACATATCCAGCAATTTCTGTGAGCAGCCGTTGGCTGGTCTATCTTTCATGTCGTCCACACAACGTTTAATATGGCATACTGGAATGCAACTTCCCACAATCGTGTCTTTCTTCAGGGTCACCGTATGCGGATTAATGTTCAGCACCCTTACTGGTACCATATATCGAAACTTTACCAGCGTTCTTCCAATCAGTAATCCCTCCTGACCCATTCCCGATTTAGTTGCTTCCATCATGCATACTTGTCCTTCCAGAAGCGTACCATCCGGGCGTCCCATTACTATCATTTCCGCTTTCTCGGGTATTTTCATATCGCAAATCATTCGAACATGCATCGTCTGGTTACTCGTACCTTGAAATGGAATCTCATCATCATCTATCCGAAGCACATTTTCTTTCATGTTTACATGAAACCCATATTCTCTCATGAGATCCATTCCCAAGATCACTTCCTCTGTAATATCAGCTACCAACACTCGATGATTAATTAATTTGTCCCCAATTGTCAACATAACGGCAGTCTCTCCGTGAGTACCAATCTTCTCACCACTTGCCGTTCGGAGACACACCGATACAGGTAGCACTTTTCCACGACCAACCAAGTCTGGTCTCACAATAGTTCTTGTCGCTCCTGTATCCACAAGTAATCGGACAATCCTACCATTAATTTTACCATCGATATAAATGCTGTCCAGACTTCCCATTGACGATGCAGCACGGATGATAATCTCCGGAGCACTACGCTGTGCTGTCGACGTTCGTCCCCTTACATTGACCTGCTTTAACTCAACCTGTTGTTTCTTTGGTCGAGTACAGCGTCTCTGTATGTGACCAACTTCACCGCAGTTCCAGCATCGCAGACGCAATCGCCGCGATCGTTGTAGTTCCAGCCTTTCTGCCACACGGTTGACTATTTCATCTATGCTGTTCTGAGCTTGACCAGGTTCCTCTAAGGCAGATCGAACTTTGTGACCCATCCTGTAATCTTAGCGCTTGCTGTATTTCACTGTCTTTGATGCCATCCACAAATGTTTGAACAGCCAGTTGTTCGAGGAAACTATCTGGTGCCGTTGGATATGCCAATCTAACTAATCTGGCGATGTCAGCTTCGAATTCTTGCAGGCTTTCACTTGTCTTTTGCGAGCGGTTCTTAACTTGTGCGTGGTAAACCTGTTGAAGGTGAGCATCTCCATATCTCATCTCAAGCTTTGATGTTAAGAGGCCGTAATCATTCTGCTGGTGATCGGGAATCGTTTGTAAGATGTTAAGAGCCTCCCCCCGTAGGGCCACTATTAAGGAAATAGCCTTCTCTTTGTTGCACCAACCGTTGGCTATTGCCGCAGCTTCAAATTGTTTCAAATATGTGGGCCAAGGTGTTTTGCCATCAAATGTAGGTGGTTTTACTTTAAATTTAGACGGAATTGACTCGCTTCTTTCTATGGTTCTTATTTCTGGAAGGTTCTGATTAACAACTTGGCTTGGTAATTCAAGTGGTCGCGTTGTTAGTGAAATCATTTGTTCTTGAAGCCTCATCATATCTTCTTCCATTTTTACCAATTTATTATCCAACTTTTGCTCAACTGTTTTTACCTGTTCAGTGAAATCTTCTTTCAATGCAATGGAACTTTCCATTAATCTTTGTTCTAACGTGGCTGTACTTTCATTTAACTTTTCTTCTACTTTGGCAGCATTTTCACTTAACCTTTCCATTTTTTCAGCGTTTTCAGTAAACCTTTCATCTATTTTTGCAGCATTTTCACCAAGTGTCAATTCTAGTTTAGCCGACCTCTCCTCCATACCGGATTTAAAATCCTTGAGGAAATTCATTACAGTTTCTGCCTCCATCCTACTTTGATTTCTTGTAACTGGCATATACAAACTACTTAAATGTCTTTAGAATTGTGTTTTAAATTAATCACTATATACCCCGCACCTGGCACCAGTGAAGCGGGCTACTGCTACCGCGTTTCTTTAATTCAAAACAAGTAATAATAAATGTCTTTATTACTCACTGTTCACAAGTCTAATTAACAGTATATGCCTTGTTTACAGATGTTTTCAGTCCACTTAACAATGAAGCACTATTACACTAATGAATTTACAAGCACTAATATCTTCTTAAACTAACTCCTTTACCATAGGTTCATTAACAACACTAACACAACTATTTGTTTATACACTTCTATTTATTTATGTATACTACAAGCTGCATGTGCATTAGACACAGCATATCATTTATGTATATATTCTAAAAGCTCAACTACGCTTACTGTACACAATATAATTTATATTAGACATTCAAGAATAGACTGACTCTTGCATTTCTTAGCGGTCTTATTTATACTCAGATTTAAAGATATGACTCATTATCTAGTATGTTCTAGTAGAATTCTGGAACGGTAGAGAATAAACAGTGCTTGGGGCGTTTTGTGTGTAATTGATTGCTAGAAGAATTCTCGTATCCTGAAAGGTATGCAAAGTCTACAGCGCTTGTGTGTTTGATGGGTTGCCTAGTAGTAGCTCGCAACACTATTAAGAGATTTCGCCCGTGGATAGAAGGAACTCGTTTTACAGTAGTCACAGATCATTTTTGAATACTTTGGTTAAGCAACATTCAGAATCCTACTGGAAAACTTGTTTGTAGGGCCGTCCGCCTTAGACAGCATTCGTTTGACTTCATACATAGGAAAAGTAAATTTAATGTGGTCCCGGATTGCCTTAGTCGCGCACCTCAAGTACAAAATCCTATTGTTAATGTAATTCAGATAAAGTTAGACGGCTTGGAATAGTGGTATGTGTCATTACGACAAAATATCCTGTCCTCGCTTACAGACTATCCTCAGTGGATAGTGGAAGATAGTTATGTTTACAAATTTTTTTCATCTAATTTACCTTTGTCTTCAAATATTGTTGCGTGGAAGCAACTTGTTCCAAGAGCACAAAGAAAAGAAATCATTCGCTTTCAATAATAGAAAGTAAAGTACACTTCAATGTATTGGTTCATTTGTTTTTTAATAAAAGCGTGAAACTGTACAGAGACTTTGTGGAGATCTGTTAATTTAGAGAAGCATATTTCTATGATTAATGTAATAAATGTACAATTTATGGTTTTTCTTAATGTACAATACACAAAAGAAATACTATTGTCATAAAACTATAACATAAATACCTCGTCATCCTCATAAAAAGATTGGATTTCTTCAAGTTGTGAATAATTAAACCGAAACTGCATCTTATTTAATACAGCATTAACCAACTCTAACAATGCTTCTGAATACCTACAAAAAATTAAAAATAAAATATAGCACTGCAATCATTAATAACTACTTGTGAGAGTTTTGTGGTTTTAGTTGCTTAATAAAAGCAACCCATATGGCCAAGCACCGTATATAACACTGTGTCGATGATAATTGCAATGTAAGTTCAAATAATAACGATAAAAAATCCAAAGCAGAAAATCCCGGCTCTGCTTCAAGATGCCACAAATGTTGTTCTACTAATAATACTAACAATTCAGACAATTTTTCTACAAAACTAAAAATTATATATTAAAATAACGTATTTGAATGATAATACACATACTCGTTTCCTAAAGTTTCGATTCGGTTATATATCAATATCTCTGAGTAATTGTACTGCATAATGATATAACTGTGTGAATAAGTTTTGTGTTCCAGGCGGTGCACACTTTCGATAAAGTAGTTCATTTAGAGTTGACATCGCTAAAACACACATGTCGTCATCATCCTAAAACGACAAAATGTGATAAAAAAAGTAACTGTTTTGAGGTTTATATAATGTGGAATTCGTGATAAATATAAGTAATTAATAGACACTAGAAATTAATTATACCACATAAATAACATAAGGTATATTCACTAATAATAATAAATATATCAGAATATTAATACACACGTACGTCCAATTGACAACCATATTGATATTATCGGCAAAGAAGAAATCTTAAACCTACGGAAATAAACAATTTTAAATTATAATTTCTCCCCAATTCATAAATTTTTTTAATCAAACAAACTTAACAAAATCAAACAACTTTGCATGCAACAATGGCTTAGTTAAAAGGTCAGCAATAATTTTGTTTGTGTTGATAGAACTGCTTCGCGTTGAGTTGTCTTCAATGTTTCAGTATCAGAAACGATCGAAGTAAATAAGTATCTTTATTAACACAAAACGCAATGCCAATATCCTCATTTACCCTGGAAAAGCAAAAACATGAACTGCCTGACAAATATCAAACGTGACAACTAACTACTATTGAGATACTAAACCTACTCTGATTTTCCTTAAAAATAGGCAATTTGAATAAGTGTTTTTCACATTTCTCCCCACAAAATTGTTTTGTCAAAATATTGACTTTTAAATTAAAACACGATTCAAGAATAATATTTCTCAGGTGTTTTCGACTATCTTGTTTTCCTCGTAAAAAATTTTTCCTTCTTCAACAGCATCTACGTTTCCTTGGGCTACCTCTCCCAGAATTTTCCTTGCTGTGCTTCGTTAGTTTCTTTCTTCCGGTATCTTTGAAAAATTGTTCGTTTTCCCAGGGTGAAGTTTCTAAAATACTTATGCGTTGAATTGGTCTTATCATGGTTCCAGATGTCGTTTTTATTCTGACCAATCTAATCTCACCATCTTTTCAGCTACTAACTCCTGTATAACCGCAAGCGGCCAATCAAGACTTTTTGTTATCACTCGCGAGCAACACAAGATCACCAACTTTTATTTTCTTTGTTGTTTCGTGTTTTTGTTACGTTGCTGCAACTGTCCTAGGTATTTGTTTCGAAATTGCCTCTTTAGCGCTAAACTAACATTGTGGATTTTGAACCGGCCGTTGTAATGCTTGGGTATCTACAGCATCACAATCAGGAACACTCCTATTACTGATGTCTTGTAAAAACAAAGCTGGTGTTATAGGTATCATGTCATCATTATCTGATAGGTAAGTAAGAGGTCTTGAGTTTATTACAACCTCACAATCACACAAAACCGTCTGAAGTTCTTCATACGTCAGCGATGCTTTCCTCAAGGTTTTTTCTAAGAAGTTGTCTCATTATTCCAATGAATCGTTCCCACTATCCTCCCCACCAGGGAACAGATACTGGATTGAACTTCCACTCTATATGCGAAGAAAAACATTAGCTAAAATGTACCTGTAAAGTTAGCTCCATCGTCACTATAAATAACAGAAGGTCTACCTCTTCTAGAAATAAATCATCTAAGCGCTTGTATAAATTCACAACTAGTCACCAATATTACCAATTCTAAATGTACGGCACATGTAAAAAAGACATCCATGCCTTACGCCCTTCATGAAGAGCAACAGGACAGGCCACATCCAATCCGGTAATCTTGAAGAATGCAGCATCGCGTACTCTATTTTCAGGTAGCGAAACCGGCATTGTCTTCAAGAGTTTTGACTGGTATCTGGAACATACTATGCATCCCCGTTAAGACCTCTCTAACCGACTTTCTTGCTTTGATCAACCAGTACTCTTCTCGCAAAATGCTTAGGATCATTTGCACTCCTGCATGACAAGATGTTATGTACTTTTCCAAAATTATTATCTAACAACAAGATGGTTACCAGGTAACAGTATCGGACATTTAAATTTAGTGCAATCGTTTCTTTCAGAAAATCTGGTCTGTACTCGCAAAGTACCTACTTAGTCAGCGAAAGGTATTAAAGAGACTATGGACTTATCTCTCACACCTTGAAACGAATGCATTTGTATACATTTTGTTACATATTCAAAAGCCTCTAGCATTTCTTTGTATGTTAGCTCTCCTCGTTTCTTACTGCTATGCCGACAATTAGAAATGAATATTCAGATCCACCCTATCATTCGACACGATTGGTTAAATTTCAAAAAATTTTTATAATACCAATCATCATTTTTCATTTTGAATTAACAACGAACTAACATTTTTCATCTTTTCTTGGTTGATTTCTCTCTCTTCACCAGAAAATGTTGCATTAAACCATTCGGTATCGGGTCTTCGAAGCCACTGTGAACCCTCCCAAAATCTGGACCTCAGTAGGTTGTTTGGAAAACACCCTGGCAAATCAGTAGGGTTCATAAACCCAGAAATATATTTTCAGGAATCAGAGTAACTCAACATTCGTATTTCTATTACCCTGTTTCTAACGAACACATAAGTTCAAAGAAAAAAGGAAAAAGCACATTCCTATTGCATATAAGGTGCATAGGTATAAAAGGTTCATTAAAATTTCAAGGGTTGTTTACATTTAAGAAAGAGGAACGTGACACATTCTTAATCCATTATAGAAACAAAAATCAAACCCTATTATTCACCACCGGTGCACCCTTCCTTTTAACAGGTAGGAATGGGTGTACAACAAAACTCTGACGGAACTAACATCGACCTTTTGTGGCTGATAAAAGAAAATACCTTAATACAACTTATATATTGACATTTAGTTAATAACATTAGATAAACAGAGTATATACCCTTATTTCTTATAACCAAAATTTCATGTGATAAAATCACTCTCATAATTTTAAAATTGTCTTAAACTCTACCAGATATGATATTAGAAAATCTAAAATTATTATTGTGCTTAGACACAATTTCAAAGTAACGTTCTAAGTAAAAAGAAATCATAAATACGCTTTGTTGTATTTAGCATAGTTAAGAGAATTTGTATTAATCATTTAAATTGCACATAACCTCATAATCCACAAAAAGTTTCATGAAAGCTTTTATGTTTATACTTGTAAGGTTATACCAGGAAAGCAAATGTAATATAAAATTAGTTAAGATAATAGTATGTAAAAGTGTGACTCTATATTTTAGATGCATTATTTTTCTAGATATTTGAGATTAAAACTGAAACACATGCACATTGTTCCGTCACAAAAGTAAGTAAGATAAAACTCATACCTGTATGCAAGTAATTTAAAAGAAACGTATACTTAAGTATTGAGCATCGGCGTGTTCAGAATTATAGAAGTTTCCGTTTCTTTTTACGGCTTTGTTAGGACGAACATTTTTTTTTCAAATTTATAAGAGTCAATCCTTTTGTTCCACAACCATATGTTTTGTTAACGGGCATTAGTAGATAATATACCTTCCTTCTGGCACACTTCGATCCTCACTCGATCGATCCCCCCACCCTGCCTTCTATTTCGCAGTTGTTGAGGTGGTGTGCCTTGTAAATTCAGACGATCCTCAAGACACTTCTGGCGCACATCGTTTCTCACTGGATCGCCGCCCCCCTTCCTACCCCTTTCTGCTTGCCTACTAGTTGTAGGGTGTTGAGGGGGGAAGGGGGTCTTATAACAATTCTCATGACTCATTCGAATTCTTCATTATGTTTATCGGCTTTGCGGGTGTCCTAATCAGCATTTTGCGGGCTAGAAAATTTTTAACGATAGTGATAGGCAGATATAATTAGCATCGTGAAATTACATGGGATTATTTAGCACTATTATTTTAATATTTTAATTTTACTTTTTAACATATATCATTTTTAATATTAGACTAGTATAAGTGTGTTCTTAAATTTTAGAATTAAGTTGACTACATAATTGGACTTATATACATATGTCTGTGGAGACTTTATTAATAAATAAAATAAATGAAATTATGTTTATCGGCTTTGCGGGTGCCCCATTCGGCATTTTGCGGTCTAGAAAAAATTTTTAACGATCCTCATGACTCGTATGAATTCTTTATTATGTTTACCGGCTTTGCGGGTGCCCCATTCGGAATTTTTCGGTTTAGAAAAATTTTAAAAATTTTAAATCGAGCTAACATATGCACTCAAAATTATATGGCATAGGTATGGGTAATCAAAATTGTAAAGGGTAATTGTTTCCGTTCTCTGGGATCGGTGATTGAGCACAGAAATAAAAATAAACTGCAATATATATGGAAATAAAAATTTATTACACAATCTATACACAGTAGTAATAAATTCTTTGTATATATCTATATTTACAATAATATTAACATTGTACATGTTTTTAGGCTAAACATGTATATACATTGTGACTCTAAAACAGTCACGTAATGTGTACAACTTAAATCCGAGCAATATATACAACTTATAAACTAAGTAAAATAAAATCTATTATCTATTTCACTATGCCCCCAGGCATACGTTAAGGTCGTGTTAGGGATGACGAAACGCTTATCATCGGCGCCCGATAAACTAACCTTGCTAAGTAACAGCGTAAACAAATCATGTTTTTTGCTCCTAATAGTTCGCATCGAATGCACGAGGGCTCGGAAGTTACTGTTATGTGCTACGTCCTTAAAACTGTCAACACTTATACCCTGCGCAACACTACGCTTAACCCCTTTAATCTTTTTTATTACATCCCTTTCACTAACTATACAGTAACTCTTGGCGCAGTACCCACAAACTCTAAAACTATCTCACCACCAAACTCATCCTTGAACTTTCCGGGCACTTTCTTGTTTACAAGTGGGATCTTATATTTATTGTCTGGGTGGTAGTCACTAGTGTCGAATAGGTCCAGGTGGGTATGAATATCACTGTACAAGTCTTCTGTTTCGACACTATACACGAGCGAATCGGTATCTGTATACAAAAGCGAAAGCTTAGACCCATACAGAGGCAACAGTTTCTCATAGTGAAAGTCATAAATCAAAGTTTTTGATAGGTCTAAAATCGAAAAGCCTGCATATATAGGTTTATTATAGGTGACTTTAACGCGGTCCATCTGTATGAGTGCTAAATTTTCGCCTAGTACCAGAATACAATTAAAGTTTGGGCGGGCAATCAGGGTACTCGCACACAAGGTCTTCCGGTTACACTCCCATCGAGTCACAAGCTTCATGTCGACGCGCTTGTCTATATTTTCCATGGTTTTACCAAAGATGGCATTGTTCATGAGTTTGAAAAAGTCCTTCTCAAAAGCGTTAGTGCCACGAGTGCGAAGGTCCGTGTTCAACTCGATATAAGGCTTCAACCATGGAGACTGGTCGAACTCGAGAACCCGATGGATGGAGGTCAACACTAATCCATTCCGCACACACTGCTGTAGATTCCTGTAGTGGATAATGTAGCGGTGTTTGTCTTCTAAGGTGGCGAGGAGCTTCGGAGCCTTAGATGTGATATAAGGCGACGTTTTCATTTCCGGGCAGAACGGCAGCTCGTTGTGGAGATCATGTAAATGTGAAGGGTACTCCAAGTCGACCTCCAGAATGAATCCTTTCGCAGAGTCCTTGGGAACATTTAAGATGGTGGCACGTAGTTCGGCTATATCGGTAGAGGGCAACCATCGAAATCCTCCAAGAGGGAGAGCCTGGCTCATGGCCCAGCCATACAAGTTATTGGCATCGTAGTATGCTAAATACTTAGACGGAGCCGTAGGATCGTACTCTTCCATGTACTTGTTGTTGGCAGCAGCGTAGCGTCCACTACACTGGGTCAAACCTCCTTTGATCCCAGACTTTATAAAATGGTACATGTCAATATCCGTGAGGAGCTCCAGTTTCACGCCGGTGTATTTTAACATGGCGTCCCAGGTTAATGAGGGCGCTGTCACATACTGGCACGGATCAAGGTCATAAGTCGACATGCACACCCGGCGAAAGTTCTCAAAGACGTCTGCTAACAACAGTACATCTGTCTTCAAATAGAGGTCGCTATATTCTCCGAGCGTGTTAAGACCAAAGTCCTCCATACCTTCTGAGCCCTGTCGTATTCGTCGGTGGTAATGGATGTAGAGGCGAGATCATTGTAGAAGGCAGCCTGTGGTGGAAGAGCTGTTTCGTCCAATACTTCCATACTTTGTATGTAAGTGTATGGAAACACACCTTTCTTGGTAACCAGTTGGAACCTGGAGTCCTCGGGAAAGTGACGTCTGACCTCTACAAACTGGTCCTGGGGCAAATTCTTCGCTAGTGTATCCAACCCGGCCGCCATAAATCGGAGAGAGTCGATAAACCGAAGTTGGACACAGGGCTTGTCGACAGTCTTTTCTTGTCCGTCTAAGACCACTTCTGAATCGTATAGTCGTACAGTTTTGAAAACGAGATGAACCGCTCTTTATTGTTCGGTATAACGTTAATCTTCTCATTATCATACCCCAGTTCTTTTATGATGAAATGAGCATCATATCCACTAAGGTTGTGAAACACCACTGGGATAAACTGCGGAACCCGATAGAGGATGTTACATTTGGAGTGTACAGGAAAGCGGTACACACCATTCATGTGGTTGTGATCCCGCACACGGTCTGTTCCAAGCGGTTTCTTGCATATCCCACAGTCTTCGGTAGTGTGGAACAAAAGTTCATTCTGGGCATCCAAAGGAATCATGGGCACATTCGTCGTCAATATCTTACCCAGACGTCTAGCTTCCTCTCTAAGTTTGGTAACAAATTTACGTGCTGCGTCTGGACCCCGGTAGATCTCAAATTTATTGAGGGAGTTGTCATAGCAGCATTTAATGTAATATGCCCAGCTATAAGGGGTATGCAGCTGAAGCGGTGTTGTAGATGATGTGGAGGGGTCGGGCGTCGCAAAACTGTACGGCTGTAGGAGCGACTCAAAGTCCGCATAAATAACGAATGGGACCTGCATTTGTTTTTGGATGCTCGAAAATTCTAAAACGTTGTTGAAGGCGGTGGGCATTTGGGTTACGACATGGTTACAGTCCTGCTTAGTATGCCTAATTAAGGCAGTCTCAGTCGGAAAAAAGATTAAACATCCATCGCAGATCCATTTATGTAAGCGATCTTTTGATAACTGTTTACCGACCAGACGCCCCAAATCCTTGATCCAACAGAAGTGACCTTTTTCTTCATCCTGGATGTAAAGCAAGTTAACGTGCCGGGCTCTCCTGCGTTTAGTAAAATGTAGAGGACCAACAATAGACCTTCCTTCCACTCCGAATACATTGATACTCAGATCGTTCAAAGCTTCGAACTTGGCAATCTTGTCAAAGGCCATAGGGAACTCTATACCACCCATATTTAAGCAGCTCGAGTAATGGGGGTACTTGCTAAGACGTTGGGGGTTATACTTGGCAGGATACAGCGCTGCTACAATGGAGTATGCAAAACAGGCTGCGTCTCGGTTTTTAACATTCACCACCGCTTTTTTAGTTTTTATCCAGCGTGGAAGGTCAATGTAAGAGGATCCCCTAAGTGGCTGGTATTTGTTGATGTTTAGTTCTAAATGCAGGACACGTTGTAAGGCCCAACCGGACTGGTGATGTTCAAATTCTTGGGATTTATCGAGCATCTCCCGAGAAAATGCCGTATACACTTTGTTCAAGTCGCTCGATCGGGTTATAATTTGATTCTTGGTATTGAAAGATTTAGTTGCTTCGGTATCACCCAAGTCCATCTTTGTGTACACACCAAACACTTCCACATTAATTTTAAGGGTCGTGTGGGTCTCCAAGGTGTCCTGGATCAACTTTACAAAATGCGGCTTTTGTTCAAGTAAAAAGTCCTCAATGTCTCTACAACCAGCCATATTATTGATGCGGTAAGTTGCGATCCGGGAGCGGAAGGCAGACGACAACAGCTGTATCGCTTCTTGATCGGGGACTCCGGATTTGGTCTTATGCGCTGCACTGCGTAAATGTCCAGGGAACTGGCGTGAAGGAACGTCCATATTGCAATCTTCGCAATATCGTATGTCCTGTCGCTGGCGTTTTGGGGCAGGTGCAGCACGTGGTGGTGATGCTCCACGTTTGGCTGACATCGATGAAGAAGTATGTCCGTGGAGAGCGTGCTGATGACGGGTTAAATTAGCTCGACGCCCAAACCCCATATCACAAATGTCGCACACAAATGATGCAGGTGCTGATAATCCAGTCTGTGGAGCTGAGGCTGTAACCTGACGTGGTGGTCTAATGATATTATGGACCTCCTTTTTGTGTCGGTTAAGGTTGCTCTGGATCGAGAAGTTTTTCTGGCACACATCGCAGACGAATACTTTGGCGGTTTCCATTGTAATCTGCACAATAAAGCTATGTTTATTACTCAGTTTAAAACACGTAAATTGCAATGTTTTACAGGTGTAAAAGAAACACTACTGAGGAAAAATGGGCTGAGACTTCTTATAAATAGCAAGATGATCGTAAACAGGCAAATTAAAGAGCGTGCTCACAGGCAGTCAATATAACTTCGGTCCAGGATTGTTTGTTACTCAGTTTAAAACATGTAAACCACGAGGTTTTGCGATCGTAGAAGAAATACAACTGAGGAAAATGGGATGAGACCCCTTATATTTATAGCCAGATGATCGTAAACAGGCGAATTACTGCGCATGCTCACAGGCATCCAATATAACATCGCCTTAGGATTCCTATGAAATTTGTATAATAAAATGATGTTTATTCATAGTTTAAAACATGTAAACCACGAGGTTTTGCGATCGTAGAAGAAATACAACTGAGGAAAATGGGATGAGACCCCTTATATTTATAGCCAGATGATCGTAAACAGGCGAATTACTGCGCATGCTCACAGGCATCCAATATAACATCGCCTTAGGATTCCTATGAAATTTGTATAATAAAATGATGTTTATTCATAGTTTAAAACACGTAAATTATGAGGTTTTGTAGTCGTAGAAGAAACACTATTGAGGAAAATTGGTTGAGACTCCTTATAAATAGCCAGATGATTGTAAGAAGGTAAATTAAAGCGCATGCTCACAGGCAACCGATATAACTTCGGCCCAAGATTCCTATGTGATCTGCACAATAAAACGTTGTTTATTACTCAGCTTAATAAACGCAGACAAATGTTTTCGGATTCGCGGAAAAGGAAAATGGGCTGAGGCCTCTTATAAATAGCCAGATGATCGGAAATAGGTAAATTAGAAAGAATGCGCACAGATCGCTAATAAAACGTCGCCCCAGTGGAGATACTCCTAAAGGAATGGAGCACAGTTACGTCTGGGGAACTTGCGATACAACTAAAAACAGAAAAATTAGCATTATATGAATAATTATAATAAATAGTCATTGCTATGTTTTCGGACCTTATTCGATATAGAACCATGGCGCCAACCGCAAACGATAGCATTGTTGCATTCTATAATTTATAATGAATACGACCGTGGGCTACTTCAGTTTTATTCTAGTATTTTTAATAGCTTGTAAATTTCGATATTGATATTGGAATTGATGTGTAAATATAATATAAGAATTAAAAATTAAAACCAGTAGTTTACATGGAAACTGGGCATGTCATCAACCAGTTCAAAAAATATATTTTATAGGTATTTCAGTTATTAATGACATTGCACCAAATTCATTCCTATAATATATCATGATGCTAACCATCATGATCCTATTACGTATTACTAAAAACTAGTGCTAGCGGTGACTTAAGTTGCTGCTACAGTTTAGAACCCTATAAAACTTAATTCATATACAAATTTTCAAGCCACTAAATAAATAAGATGTAAATAAAATAGCCGAGCGCCTGCCTATTTGCAACATTTATTAAAACGTGTATGCCAAGGTCATATTAATATACACGTCTGGCGAATACTAAACACATAATTAAGCTAAAATGAATCTTTTAAAATAAGCATCGTCATCATCTGAAACAATGTTTTGTTAAAATCCGAGTATTTTACGTTAATGTATCAGCATATGTCATAAGGAAATGCTCCGAGTGTAGACACCGGGTATTTATTTATAAGTAAAATATTTAATCATTACTATTATTGTGCTATTCATTAGCAGAAATCTGCACAAATCTGCATAAATATTACGTCCAATGCTCGATTTGATTGCATAGAATTAACCTTATACCTGTTTTTGTTTGAGGTCTGAAAGCATATAATTAAAATATTGTATCATCAGTTTTAAATAATTCAGGTATGTAAAATTTTTTAAAAATTTAATATTCGGATAATTTAAAGAACAAAATAATGCTTTACATAATTAAATGGTGTATTTTCATTATACAATACAATAATAATTATTACAATAGGTAAACCTATTTCGACTATTAAAAACAATGTCGATGTGTGAGCTCAAACGTTTAGTTACTTGATAAAAACTTCTTGGGGGCGCGATTCGAGTGGTCAACGACCTACTTAAACGTGTTTATGCCTGCATGAATGTGCGTGACGTAATAAATATCATTGCTCATAAATATTTGTAGGTATCGTTCTCTATTAATTGTAGAAATGACCATTACTCACGATTTATAGGAAGAAGAATACATTTGTCTATATAACTCGAAAATATCAGTGCTGGTTTGATATATATAGCTAATTTTATAAAATAATTACTGATTCGATAGCAATAAGAATGTTTAGTTTGAATCCGAAATTTATTATTAACGTTTTATATCACATTACTGTTAAATTCCGGGGATTATAAACCGAGTAATACAGTTCTTGAATTGCAAATAATTCAGGAAATATATTGTTTCTCTAATAACGCGGTTTCGAATAGGTCGGCTGATATACAGGTTTTGTAATATAGTTTATTCATAAAATCGATTTCTTATGCAAATTATTTTATTGTACTGTACTATTTATGTCTCGTTTTGCTTTATGCAAATCACAAAAATGGCCGCATTCCATACGATGGGATGATACATCTGTCTATAATTAACCGCAAAATACTAATTATAAAATGAGCTATATATTAAAACAGAGAAAAATTACTTTTACCTGACGTTGAGATAATCAAAGCGGTTGATAATTAATCAATGTATAAAACTGAATACCCTTCAAATCGACCGATTTACATATATTTTAAATTCAGGCAATTATTTGTTTTATGATGTAACTATGGTGTCTTGACTCATCTAAATTCTACATCACGTCTGTGCGAATCTCGGTAAAATTAAAGGTCATCATAGCTTTTATTAGAACTCGAATATTTCAGCGGATCCTAAAAATATTAACAAAAAATTACTAAAAATCTATTAGAAACCATAAATTATCCCGAAACTAAGCCGAATTTACGCTAAATTAAAATTAAATATGTAATTCATATATGCAACATTAAAAGCTCGTCAAAACGTGTCAACGATTATATATAATATACACGTCTATCTAAAAGCAAATACTATACATATAATTATGCTAAAATGTGTCTTTTAACACCGTAAAAACTTGCAGATAAATCTGAAAAATATGCTGTTAAATATGTATACAAAGGTTTAATACTCACCTTCAACCACTTCTTTGATAGTAAACAGGAACCGGGAAAAAAAAACTGGCCCGAGCGCACTTCACACTATTATATTAGCATATCTCGTAACAATATGCACCAGGAGTAAACACCTGAGGTCCATCTATATTCATACTACACCAACTATACCTATGTGCTATTCTTTAACAGAAATCTGCGTTAACAGATCGAGACAAACGAAAAGAATGACACATAGGTATAGTTGGTGGTATGAATATAGATGGACCTCAGGTGTTTACTCCTGGTGCATATTGTTACGAGATATGCTAATATATGTGTGAAGTGCGCTCGACCAGTTTTTTTCCTGTTTTACTGTCCGTTAATCATAGAAGTTAGGTGAGTGACATATTTAATTTAATTATACGGAAATTCTGCATAATTTTCGATATATAATTTATGGTTTCTAATAGATTTTTAGTAATTTTTTGTTAATATTTTTAGGATCCGCTGAAATATTCGAGTTCTAATAAAAGCTATGATGATCTTTAATTTTACCGAGATTCGCACAGACGTGATGTAGAATTTAGATGAGTCAAGACAACATAGTTACATCATAAAACAAATAATTGCCTGAATTTAAAATATATGTAAATCGGTCGATTTGAAGGGTATTCAGTTTTATACATTGATTAATTATCAACCGCTTTGATTATCTCAACGTCAGGTAAAAGTAATTTTTCTCTGTTTTAATATATAGCTCATTTTATAATTAGTATTTTGCGGTTAATTATAGACAGATGTATCATCGTATCGTATAGAATGCGGCCATTTTTGTGATTTGCATAAAGCAAAACGAGACATAAATAGTACAGTACAATAAAATAATTTGCATAAGAAATCGATTTTATGAATAAACTATATTACAAAACCTGTATATCAGCCGACCTATTCGAAACCGCGTTATTAGAGAAACAATATATTTCCTGAATTATTTGCAATTCAAGAACTGTATTACTCGGTTTATAATCCCCGGAATTTAACAGTAATGTGATATAAAACGTTAATAATAAATTTCGGATTCAAACTAAACATTCTTATTGCTATCGAATCAGTAATTATTTTATAAAATTAGCTATATATATCAAACCAGCACTGATATTTTCGAGTTATATAGACAAATGTATTCTTCTTCCTATAAATCGTGAGTAATGGTCATTTCTACAATTAATAGAGAACGATACCTACAAATATTTATGAGCAATGATATTTATGACGTCACGCACATTCATGCAGGCATAAACACGTTTAAGTAGGTCGTTGATCGCTCGAATCATGCCCCCCAGAATTTTTTATCTTTAACGGACCGATAATTATCTTTGAAAATTCATAAATCGATTCAATGTATAGATTTTTACGCTCTTATAATTGTTATACAAATTTCATGTTTGGACTTAAATTATAGCTTAATGTTTAAAGAACATCACACAAAAACCCGTTTTTAATATAATAAAATTTGAGGAAGCGCTATAAAGTTTACATATTGTTGAAATACAAATATTCTGCTATGATAACTAACAATCCTACTTGTTTAACTTATTAGTGTTTAGGCTTAAAAATAGAGCAAAATTCGAGTAACCAGACGGTATATAGTATATTGTGTCACAAGGACAAACAAGTGCTCATTAGCAGCCCGCAGCTATTAGATGCCTGAGCGCGCGATGCGAGCGAGGGCAGCTGATAGCTAAGGACTACTAATGCATTTTTGCCTGTGTGATACACAACTGTTTTTCGTCTAACATTAAAGAAAAAATAGAAAAAAACCTTAAAATAAAGAAGGTTAATAACATTTGACGTATTTTATTTATTATAGTAATTGATATTAATTATCCCTTGACCATTAATATGGATAGTGATACCAGAATTTGTAGGCACTTGGTAAGTATTTGAGATGCTGGCAGCATGATGACATTTTTTACGATAATGTTGACGGTCTATCTACATTAATTGGTATTTCATTTATTTGGTTTAAGAGCAATTAACATGTGAATTGTATTATTTGTGCTGGTACTAGACAGTTGATGTTCTTGGTTTGTTAGAATTTTTGAGAAAATTTTTAATTTTATTTGATAACCAATCACCTATATATCCTTAAGCAATTGCAGAAAAAACACCATCCTCCATGTATCTTAAGTATTATTAAATTACTTCCAGCATTAGCTAATAGAGTTGCAGAACTACGGCGGAAGCATTGGCCTGTGTATGTACTAGGTTCAACCAATTTCAAAAAGGTGGCTATTTTGCTTGGAATTTTGCTAAATACATTTTCCCGATCGGCTGTATTGTACATTTATTATTTTGTAATAAATGAATAGGAATTATGAGTAATGTGGGAGGTCTAATAGAAACATATTTGTTGTATATTGTAAGTAGATTCAGTACATCAACTGTAGTGTTTGTGACTGTAAATGTTCTTGTAATATTATTTTTGGTTTCTGGAACTGTAACAATCAATACGTGTCCACTAATATCTATGTGGTCAAGTTTCATATTCGTCAACTCATTTCGGCGGCAAGCTCCGTATACTCCCATAATAAGAGAAACTTGCAATGTAAAGTTAATCTAAAAATTTACAATAATTTTATTTGTATACCTTTATCATTAGATATTCCTAATCATCTGCCACCTTAAAAATTGAATACATTTATTGTACTTGAATCAAAATTTTAGATTTTTTGGGAAGGTGGTTTACAGAATGCTTTATGATGATTATCAAAATTAATATTTTCTTTGATTTTAAAAGTGCTTTTTAGCATTGAAAATTTAGCCCATCGAGTAGCAGCATTTACACGTTTCGATCTTTCTGATAAATACGCAATTAAAACATTCTCTGTTACATTTTTAGCTTTTTAATTTTTTTTCTATTTATTAAATAATTTATAATATTTTTTGTACCGTTCTCTAGACTTTTTAGGTAAAAAATTTAAAGAAGCATTGCTTACTTCTTCTTGCAAGACCGGTGGAGTACTTGTAATTTCTTCATCATCATCACAGTCTAAATTATCATTCATCTTCACTAACAGTTATTCAGTTAGAATTACAATTATCCACTACTCATCTACGATTATTTTATATTTTTATTTGAAACTCTTATTAACAATACACCGACGCCGAGGTTAAATGATAAATTATTTGAAACGTCAAAGCCGCAATATATGAATCTCAATGATAGTCATAGGTGTCTAGATCGTGAAAAACCTATAAAATCATGCTATTATGAGTTTTGCGGCCCTAGAAACGCAAAGATTTACTTTCAGTCAGATTTTTAGGGTGGATATGATTTATTTTCATATATGCTAGGCGAAAAAACAAATTTTTTATAAAATCAAGTTAAATCGGCGCGCTGAAGAAAATATATGTATCGTTGTGATACTAACGATTTAATTTTCTAGTACGGTTTAGTGTGGTTCCAGATATTGACAAAGACGAACGCGATTTTGTATATGAATTATATATTTAATGCGACTTTTAGTAAAATTCTACATAGTTTTTGAGATAGTTTTAGGTTTCTAATTAATTTTAATAATTTTTGTTAATATCTTAGAATCCACTGAAAATATTCGAACTCTATATAAAAGCAGCGCTGACCTCAATTTTACCGAGCTTCGCACAGGCGTGATGTAGAATTTTGGATGAGTCATGATGTAATCATTTTATAACTTTTGTGGGGGTTCGAGACTAATCATAGTCGTCGGGTGATCGTGAGAGGTTAACACTCCTTCGACTGATATTTTTACTGTAATTAAACATCGTTCTAGGTAAGTCGAACATTTTTGGGCGTGTGTATGCTTGATTGGATATTTATATATTTTTTTCAGATATGTATAATGATTTCACTTTCTGTAAATTGCTGAAAATAGCCGCAATCTATACGATGGTACATCAGTAGTTTAATTGTCATACAGAAACACCTTACTTATTTAAATTTACTAGTGTTTGGGCTTAAACAACAGTGTGAAATTCGATGAATCAGATGGCATGAACAAATTTTTTATAAAATCTGTATTAATCAGTGCTCCGAAAAAATATGTGCCGTTGTTATTCAATTTTCTGGTGCGGTTTCATGATACATAATTGTATCGTGGTACTAAAGACGCTCGCGAATGCAGCTCTCCATAAGGCAAATTAGTACGTATTATAAAAATCTTTTCTATTAGTGACCCATTTTTAAAAAATCTGTAAATTATATTGGTTATTATGTGTTTGGATCTTTAAATTAAAGACCGACATTCTGTGAATACAAAGCAATTTTCATTTTAAAAATAGAACTTAGTAAAGCGCGAGAAGCCTCAAACGTGCATCCGGTTAATATATTTTACAGCTAGAAATATTTATAAGCTATGATATTTTTATGACGTCACGCACATTTATACAAGCATAGACATGTTTAAGTAGGCTGTTGACCACTCGAATCGCGCCCCCAAGAAGTTTTTATCAAGTAACTAAACGTTTGAGCTCACACATCGACATTGTTTTTAATAGTCGAAATAGGTTTACCTATTGTAATAATTATTATTGTATTGTATAATGAAAATACACCATTTAATTATGTAAAGCATTATTTTGTTCTTTAAATTGCACAAATATTGAATGTTTACAAATTTTACATACGTGAATTATGTAAAACGGATGATGCAATATTTTAATTAACTGCTTTCAGACATCAAACAAAAAAAATAGCATTGGACGTAATATTTATGCAGATTTGTGCAGATTTCTGCGAATGAATAGCACAATAATAGTAATGGTTAAGCATTTTGCTCATAGATGGATTCCTGGTGTTTACACTCGGAGCATTTCCTTATGACATATGCTGATACATTAACGTAAAGTGCTCGGCCTTTCAGTTTACGAATCGAGTTTTGTGAAGTCGCTCTAGGTAAGTAAACTAATTTTTGTGGCCGGATTTTAACAGCACATTGTTTCAGATAATGACGATGCTTATTTTAAAAGACTTATTTTAGCATAATTATGTGTTTAGTATTCGCCAGACGTGTATATTAATATGACCGTTGCATACACGTTTTAATAAATGTTGCAAATAGGCAGGCGCTCGGCTATTTTATTTACATCTTATTTATTCAGTAGCATGAAAATTTGTATATGAATTAAGTTTTACAGGTTTATAAACTGTAGCAGCAACTTAAGTCGCCGCTACCACTAGTTTTTAGTATTATGTAATAGGATTATGATTGGTTAGCATCATGGCATATTATAGGAATGAATTTGGTGCAATGTCTTTAATAACTGAAATACCTATAAAATCTATTTTTTGACCTGGTTGGTGACATGCCCAGTTTCCATGTAAACTACTGGTTTTAATTTTTAATTCTTATATTATATTATATTTACACATCAATTCCAATATCAATATCAAAATTTACAAACTATTAAAAATACTAGAATAAAACTGAAGTAGCCCACGGTCGTATTCATTATAAATTATAGAATGCTGTCGTTTATTATCCCTTCCCTCCCTTCTGCTTACAATATTACTATTTCATTTTACCTAATAATTTGCATCATAACAAAACAATCGCATTTATTCATTCTGTTATTGGCTACGCATAATTGCTTTGAGAGTCCATAATTCTATACAGGCTAGAACAACAGGTATCTTACCCATCGTGTATATGTAACTGCATGTTTTGTTAATATCAACTTAATAGCTATAATTCATTTATAAAGGTGCCAAAAAATATTTACTATGTTGCTTTGATCTTTGTGCGCATGGTAGACCTTTGCATACGCCTCTGACTAGAGCTGGGTCCACGGTGCTTGCAGCATAGTTCCAATTCAACATCAAAAGCTCAGCGAATAGGCTATGAGGTAAGTGTTATTGCACCGTGTTACCTTGCGCCCAAATATCATAACAATAAGTAAACTCGGCTGTTAACAATAGCATCATGGATATAAAGCTACTAGAAAATGGTTTGGGGTTTAAACTGGTGGTTGGCCATATTTATACGACAGATACCACAATGTGGGAGTGTATCGGCATTGGATGATCCTAATTCCTGCTTACAAACCAGGATGTTATCCATTAAAATGTCAGGTATATATAGTATAAAAAAGCGCTGCCTGGTGGCTATAAAGAACCGTCGTACCCCACCCCTAGGCTTTATATTGCAATATGCTATTGTGATTAACTGTAGTAAGTTACTTAGTAATGTGACAATTTGGATATATATGGGGCTGTTGGATCATAGGTTAGAGTAACATCAGGTACGATTAGAATATCACAATGTATTGGCGACTTAGATTGCAATCGATTGAGCAACTATTGATCGAGCGTAGCCCAATAGTATCCATTACGACGACCTTAGCGCTGTATTCGCAAAAGTGATGTAAAACGACATTTCATTATGAGCGTATTATCAAAACATTATTCAACTTTATACAACTTTATTTTTACAAAATACAATGCAGATACAAATTATATAGATATCCAGTTATTGGCGATCCTTTGGAATCTTTTCGGTAGTCTAGCGTTGTTCCACCCTATTGGATGTATAAGGAAGCATTTTTCTTATCCAATTAAGATTTTGCTCCTGCCCATTATAATATTAGAGACGGCAAAGCTGATGATGTGGGCGTTGCTGCTGTAATTGTTTAATGGTTTCATGAGGTTGGTAAAGTTGATTATATTGTTGATATTATCGATGTTGTTGATGTTATCGATGTTGTTGATGTTGTTGATACTGTTGATGTTGTAAATTCTCATCATTCATTTCTTATGACAGTAATTGAGACAATTAAATTTTTATCTTAAAACTTAGAATTTAAAAGATATTCCATCTGAATATCTGCCAACAGTTTTATAAATCCCATCTCCTCGATTATTTCCATAAAATCATCCAAATCTTCGGGCAATACTAACACAGCAGTACAGTGCTGTATTGCTTCCTCGTATGACTGGCACATAAGACATTTTTGTCCTTCTATCGAAAACCGTTGCCCGCATTCCGCCTTTTTACTCGTAGAGCATTGCGAAATCTTCGAATAACCTTCCCAAAGTCTTTATACATTTTCGTTTAATCACCTCTTTAAACTGTATAATCGATAAATTATAACTTCTATGCCAACAGTCCTTTTATATGAGCTACTCTTGTTCGGATATGCCCCGATTGTGCTCGATTTGTGTCATGCTTATTCTATTATACAACCCTCTTTTCTTAATTCTTCTATTATAGATACCCCTCTAGTGCTAGGATGACCTCTATTATTTAAGGTTATGTCACTGTTTTCTGTATCAATTTCCAATATACTTTTTCCCGAACTATGCGTATCAGATTGGGGATTATACTTAACTCCATAAACTAACGTGTATATATTTTCGTTTTCAGTTTTAACCATCACGTTCGTATACTAACGATGTACAGGCTCGTCGTTAACTGGTAACTTAATCTTTTTTTAAAAGTTCGCCTTTGTTTTCAACTTTAATCTCCTTCATAGGTTTTAGTTTTTTTTCCGCTATTCCTTATGACTGGGAAGCGGTGATTTGCAAAGGCTCATGCAATGTTTATGAGCTTCTTTGAAATCTGGTTGTGAAGTAGTATATCTTTTTGCGTTCCACAAACTTCCTTCGTACGGCCTCCTGCATAAAATGATGCTTATGTTTGCTTACAATAAAATCTTTAGCGGCCGTCATCATGAAACTTGAGATTGGGGCTAACCATTAACGGCTTCTTCTATATTTATATACTCATCGAAATTTTTTCTATATCGCCCCTTACCCAAATCAAAATCTTTTACAATAGTAATAAAACTATATTTCGAGTCACCGCCATTCCAACATCGCTGACAAATTTCTTTAAACTTTATAAAGGGCATATCACTGCCAACATGATTTAGAAAGATATGCCAAAGATTTGCATCATCCTGTTTCCATATTGAAATAACATTAGCGTTATCTCTAAGTCCGTGCTTTACTGTGCTGGCATACGTTTGACATAAGTAAAAGGAATCGATACTCTTATGTCTAGGTAAAATACTCCCTCATTCGGATCTCCGGGAGGGGGTACTTGGGGCTCGTCATCGTAAGAATATAAAACAACAGTTTGATTTAGTGATAGGGACTTGGAATGTAAGGTCATTACTCAGAGTAGATAAGTTAACGAATTTATTAGTCGAAATGAGAAAGCAAAAGCTGGACATTTTAGGTATTAGTGAGGTGAGATGGCCAGATAGTAATGACTTTTGGAAAGATAATTATAGAATAATTACAACTGCTTCAACTAATGCACAGGCAGGCGTAGGAATAGTGTTAGATAAAAGATTAGGGCATAAAGTTAAAGAGTACTTACAATTTAGTGATAGAATAATTATGGTTAGATTGAGTACAAAACCCACAGACACTGTTTTAGTACAAGTTTACATGCCAACAACTCAGTACGAGGATGAGGAAGTAGAAAAGGTATACGAGGATATAAATAGTATAGTGAGAAAAGTAAAGGAGATGAGAATTTAATAGTTATGGGCGATTTTAATGCATCAGTGGGAGAAGGTAGTGAGGGAAAAATGGTAGGAAAATTTGGGTATGGCAGACGAAATGATAGAGGAGAAAGATTAGTTGAGTTTTGCCAGGAACATAGATTAGTAACTGTTAACACCCTATTCGAACAACATGTTAGGAGAAGATATACCTGGAAAGCCCCAGGTGATAGAGCTAGATACCAAATAGATTATATTTTAGTTAAACAAAGATTTAGAAACCAAGTTAAAAACTGTCGTAGTTATCCAGGGGCTGACATAGATAGCGATCATAACTTAGTTAAAATGAAGTGTAAACTAAAATTCAAAAAATTGAGAAAGGTGAAAAGAGAGGATGGGATCTAGTTAAGCTTAATGATAGTAGGGTAAAGAGGAATATAAACAAGTATTAGATAATAAGAGCAAAGAGATAGCTGTAGGAGGGAACGTAGAAAATAGATGGAAAGAAATAAAACTGACGGTACATGATACAGCAACACAGACTATAGGTAAGAAAAAAATAGAAGCTAGAAAACCGTGGGTAACAAAGGAGATATTAGATTTAATAGAGAATAGAAGAAAGCTTAAACCTTTCAGAGAAGTGGATAGTGAAAGGAAGCAAAAATATAATACAGTTAGAAATAAGATAGTACATGAGTGTAGAAAAGCTAGAAATAAATGGATGGAGGAGAATTGTAAGGAATACAAGATGATTTGAGAGTAGGTAAGACAGACAGGGCTTACAGGGCAGTTAAAAAGTTTTTGGGAAGATAGGAAAAATATAATGGTATTAGAGACGAGAATAATGAGCTTCTAATAAATAAAGTTGAGGTAGCTGATAGATGGAAAAGATATTTAGAAGATTTATATAAGGGAGACGATATGGATGAGTTAGAGAACGACCAAGAAGAGGATGTAGAAATAGGGTTCTCAATATTAAGAGAGGAATTTGATAGAGCTATTCGGAATCTTAAATTAAATAAGGCGCCAGGGATAGACGATATTCCCGCAGAATTAATAAAATATGCAAGTCAGAAAACTTTGGACAGATTATATGAACTAATAAATGTAATATATGACACAGGTGAGGTTCCAATAGATTTCGAAAAAAATATTATTATCCCAATCCCAAAAAAGTCAGGAGCTGATAGGTGTGAGAATTTTAGAACGGTTAGTTTAACTTCTCATGCTTCCAAAATACTAACAATAATAATTAAAAATAGAGTAGAAGCTTTGACTGAGAATTATTTAGGCGAAGACCAATATGGTTTTCGTAAAGACAGAGGGACTAGAGAACCGATACTAATGATTAGGGTAATTATCGAAAAAGGTTACAAAAATAAAAGACTCATTTCGCGTTTGTAGATTTAGAAAAAGCATTTGATAGGGTTAATTGGATTGTTATGTTCAGGGTTTTGCAAAAATAGGAATCTCTCATAAAGATAGAAAAATTATTTACAGTCTATATAAAAACCAAAGCGTAGTAATTAGATTTGATGAAATAGAAAAGGAAGCTAAGATTAGAAATGGTGTTAGACAGGGTTGTATACTGTCTCCTTGATTTTTAATGTTTATATTGAGGAAGCTTTAAACTTAGCCAGAGAGAGAAAGAGATAGGTATTAGTGTACAGGGACAGAAAATAGACATGTTACGTTTTGCAGATGATATAGCCATTATAGCAGAGTCTAGAAAAGAGTTAGGAGAGTTTTAAATATTTTAGATGAGATACTACGCAGTAACTATAGTATGAGAATTAACTCGGTAAAGACAAAGATAATGACAAGTGAGTTACAGCCTAGTTCTAAACCAAAATTAAAATAGGTAATACCGAGTTAGAGGAGGTAGATGAATTTTGCTATTTAGGTAGTATAATTACAAAGGATGGACGTAGCAGAAGGGATATAGTAGCTAGAATAGCTCAAGCTAGAAAAATGTTTTTAAAAAGAAAAACTTACTAATAGCTAATAGTATTAGTTTAGATAATAGAAAAAGTTTCTTAAAGTTGTACGTATGGAGCGTTCTACTATACGGTAGTGAGACTTGGACAATTAAAGAAGTAGATAAGAAAAAGATAGAAGCTTTTGAAACTTGGTGTTATAGGAGAATGTTAAAGATTAGTTGGACAGATAGAGTAACAAACGAGGAAGTTTATAGAAGGATAGGTGAGGATCCCTGTATGTGGAAACAATTGAAGGTCAGGAGAGATAGAATGATAGGGCACCAGTTAAGACATGAGGGTCTATTTAGCTTAAGCCTTACCATAACATATAATTTAATAAACGTCACCAGGACACAACTCACAATTAGGTAGCGGTCTGGCATGTTGGTAGCGTTTCGTTGCTTAAGCCTTACCATAACATATAATTTAATAAACGTCACCATGACATAACTCACAATTAGGTAGCGGTCTGGCATGTGGGTAGCGTTTCGTTGCTTAAGCCTTACCATAACATATAATTTAATAAACGTCACCAGGACACAACTCACTATTAGGTAGCGGTCTGGCATGTTGGTAGCGTTTCGTTGCTTAAGCCTTACCATAACATATAATTTAATAAACGTCACCATGCATAACTCACAATTAGGTAGCGGTCTGGCATGTGGGTAGCGTTTCGTTGCTTAAGCCTTACCATAACATATAATTTAATAAACGTCACCAGGACACAACTCACAATTAGGTAGCGGTCTGGCATGTTGGTAGCGTTTCGTTGCTTAAGCCTTACCATAACATATAATTTAATAAACGTCACCATGACATAAATCACAATTAGGTAGCGGTCTGGCATGTTGGCAGCGATTCGTTGCTTAAGTCTTACCATAACATATTATTTAACACTTTTCATTTTTGAAGCGGATAACCAGGTTATATTTCATTTCCTTATAAATGGTAATCATGTAAACATGTTAGAGTTCTTTAACAACCATCGGGTTGCTAATATCTATGTAGAGTCAGCTGGATAGGAAAAAGATAGAAGGATTTAGGAAGATCTAGACCAAACTATATTAGTCAAATTATTAGAAATTTAGGTTGTGAAGGGTATGTAGAGCTTTTTTAGATTAGCACAGATTAGAAAAGAAGTTAGAGCTGCGTCAAACCGACCTTAAGTAAGGTCGAAAACAAAATGATGATGATGTCTACCACAGGAGAAAAACCGTGCGATCTTGTTTTGTTCGTTTGCATGAATATCATCAAAGACAATAATTGAATCTTCTTTTGCATCCTCTGGCTTAATCAAATCTTTATAATTCCCAAATTCGTAGTAACCAATATCCGTCTTTAAGGGTTCAAATAACTTTCTTAACAGTTCATACTTTGGCTGATATAAACTTTTAGAAAACACATAGACGTTTTGGAATGCAAGTCCATTCTCATGTAAAATGAGAGATATTAGAGCGTTGGTTTTCCCACAACTCGATGGTCCCGCAAATATTGCCCTTATATTGGATGGGAACAAAGGTCCATGTTTACCAACTTCCTTTGCACTAGAAGTGGTATATGTATCAAAGTTTTGTATGGGTATTTTAACTTTTCGTCGTGCAGCTTCTACCGGGATATTTGATTCTCTACTTTTATTTCGAACACCAAGTTTATAGAGGTGATCCCGTAGCGTTGTTCTAGGCACATTATACAACCTACTAGCTTTACGCGTATTTAACACACCTTTCCGAATTTCACTAATTGCTTTATCTAAAGATTGCTTGGTGTACATTTTTCAAATATACTGTTAAGACTGATTCAAAAATTTCAAAAAGCAGTCTTTTATACTAAATAGTCCATCCCTGCCCGCCCGTCCGTCCATCCACCCATCCGCCCACCAGCCCGTCCGCCCGTTCATCCGCATTCGTTCGCCCGCCCCGCCCGTGCAACCGGTCCGCCCGCCCATACGGAACGTTGCGCTGCAGCCAACAAGTACATGGACGAAGAGTACGATCTCATTACACCATGTAAGTATTTGACCTACTACGATGCCAATAACTTTTCCCCATATCTATGTTATATAAGTTCAAATCGATTTTTAAACCCCAGGACATATGTTCACTCAATTTAAAATTTTTTCTAAACCTCAAAATTCCGAATGGGGCACCCGCAAAGCCGATAAACATAATGAAGAATTCATACGAGTCATGAGGATCGTTAAAAAATTTTTCTAGACCGCAAAATGCCAAATGGGGCACCCGCAAAGCCGATAAACATAATTTCATTTATTTCATTTATTAATAAAGTCTCCACAGACATATGTATATAAGTCCAATTATGTAGTCAACTTAATTCTAAAATTTAAGAACACACTTATACTAGTCTAATATTAAAAATGATATATGTTAAAAAGTAAAATTATAATATTAAAATAATAGTGCTAAATAATCCTATGTAATTTCACGATGCTAATTATATCTGCCTATATATCCCTAATCGTTAAAAATTTTCTAGCCCGCAAAATGCTGATTAGGACACCCGCACAGCCGATAAACATAATGAAGAATTCATATGAGTCGTAAGAATTGTTATAAGACCCCCTTCCCCCTTCAACACCCTACAACTAGTAGGCAAGCAGAAAGGGGTAGGAGGGGGGCGGTGATCCAGTGAAAAACGATGTGCGCCAGAAGTGTCTTGAGGATCGTCAGAATTTACAAGGCACACCACCTCAACAACTGCGAAATAGAAGGCAGGGTGGGGGGATCGATCGAGTGAGGATCGAAGTGTTCTAGAAGGAACCTATTATATCTACTGATATGACAATTGACAAATTTGGAAGGCACATACATAACCGTAAAATAGATATAACTGAACAGGAATATGAAAATAAAAGTGAAGGTTTTGAAACCTTGATTGAGTACAAGTTACATATGCTACATTACACGGTAGTAGCAACGTTTTACTCTAATACATTTCTTGACGGTGACAAGACATTCCTTATTTTCAACATTAAACATAATTATGAATTTCCTTATGAGGAAGCAGTCATTGAGAATATTAAAGGATACCCGCAAGACATTGAAATTCTTATAAACGAAAAAGTTATGTAATTGCACAGTTACAAGGATTTTGCTTAAACGTATGGATGTAATCAGCTTTCGTGACAGCGGTGCTATCATAAACAATACCACAATGTTTCTTGATTTTATATTAAAAGTTCCTTTCAAAGCAAGTGGAGCCCACGACATTCAAACATAGAAGTATTTCATTAATTGTATTTAATAAATCCTGATTATAAAAAAGTATTATGATAGTTGCTCAATCAAAAGTGAAAGAGGATATAGTAAATGAACTTCATAAACCAGCAAGAATAAATTTCAAGAGACGCAAAGTGATAGTAAAAGGTTTAAATGACCTTCTTCAGACCGATTTGATTGAAATGCTACCATATTCGCAAACAAACAAAGGATTTAAATACATTTTAGTAGTTATTGATTGTTTCTCCAAATACGTATGGGCTGTATCACTTAAAAGTAAAACGGGTATTGATGTTACTGCTGCAATGAAAACAATTTTAAATAAATTTAAAAATCCGCCAAGAAATTTGCAGTCTGATTTTGGTAAAGAATATTATAACAAACACTTTCAATCCTTAATGCAGACATATGGCATAAACCATTATAGTGTTTTTCTACAAAGAAAGCATGCATTGTAGAACGTGTAATTAGAACTTTAAAGGGAAAAATGTGGCGCTTGTTTAACCTGAACGGTTCTTACAATTGGATAAAAATTTAAGCGATATTGTGAAACAATACAACAATACAGTTCACAATACTATCGGAGTCAAACCTGTAAAAGTTGATAAATCAAATGAAAAACTATTCTTAAATCATCATTTACCCACATCAAACTTGCAACCAAAATACCAAAATATTCAATAAAAGACAGTGTGAGGATTAGTAAACACAGGAAGCATTTACAAAAGGTTACACGCCAAACTGGTCAAATGAAATTTTAAGATTAAAAGGTAAACGTAACCAATCCTACAACATATATATTAGAAGATCAAGATGAGAAAGAAATCAAAGGTGCATTTTATGAAACGGAGTTGCAAAGGTTAAACATCCAGGAATTTACCTGGTAGAAAAAGTACTAAGAAAGAGTGGAAATAAAGTATTTGTAAAATGGTTAGGCTTCTCTAACGTACACAATAGCTGGATCGATAAAAATAATGTTTGCTAGAAGTTGTTATAATAATAGTTAATAAGGCTAACATTGTAAAATTATATTAAAATAAATAATACAGACAAAATCTTTCTATTGTTTTTATTATTATTATAAAGGAATTTTGTAAGACTAACATTGTAAAATTATATTAAAATAAATAATACAGACAAAATCTTTCTATTGTTTTTATTATTATCAAGCCATTCTTTTAATAAAAGATATTTTGTTTTGCGCATTGCAAATTATTATTGCTGTGTCTACAACAATGGATGTTATATTTTAAACGATTGTTGATTTTTAACTCCGATAGCTTAGGACAACCTAGTGCAAGCATATCAGTTACAAAGTTTTGCATTATATATGTTTCAATCAATTTCTTCTTTTCTAGACCCTTCACAAATACTTCTTCACCGGGTCGGATAATTTGCTTCAAATAAAGCGCTATATATGATGACACCTTTCCAGCCGTTGAAGATTCATCCCAAGAAATACCATGAATATTCCTTGTCACCCAGTCGTTATGTTTTATATGATCTTGACTCAAACAACTTGACTGCATTGGCAGTTTAAAAATTTGATGCCAAACATCACCTTTCAACAAGTCCAAAACCGCAATTTCTTTACACACAAACTCGTTTTTCTTGTATTTAAATCCCTGAATATCAATTATATACATGTTTGTATGTAAATATATGCAGTAAACTTCGACTAATTAAATTAATATTAGAGCAATCTCCTTATATAGCAGATTACCACCATCTGCGTACTTTGCCAACCCACTTTTCAACCTATCACAAGAGTGAACTCATTTTGAATTAAAACCGGCCCATGTGTATTTGCAGCCTCTAAACATAAATCAGAATCCACTTTAATTAAAAACACAATTGACTTGAATGCGATATTTTTGCATCTGTCATACTGTCTCGCTAGAAAACCAAATTCAAAACATCTACACATTTTCTCTGCACTTACATTTTTCAACATACGTGTGTTACATTGAAAGTAATATAAAGACGATCCTAATTCAAAACGTGCCCACAAGTATTTTACATTTGAAAAGAATTCAGGTTTTCACATTTTACATTAAAAGTATATAACGCCGATCCTAATTCAAAACGGTGCACGTGTAACTTCTCGCTAGAAAACCGAATTCAAAACAGCTACACACATTCTTCTCTGCACTTACATTTTTTTCAACATACGTGTGTGTTTCATTGAAAGTAATATAAAGCCGGTCCTAATTCAAAACGTGACAGACGTATTTTTACATTGAAAGTATAGAAGAATTCATGTTTTCACAACTATTTTACATTGAAATTATATAGGGCCGATCCTAATTCAAAACGTGACAGACGTATTTTACACATGGAAAATACGTCTGTCGCGTTTTGAATTAGGACCGGCCCTATTTACCTACTGGCCTACATTTGTCTTTTTGTGTGTCTGACCACTAAGGCGATACACATAGAATTAGTCTCCGACTTGTCTTCTGATTGTTTTCTGGCCGCCTTGAAAAGATTTATATCACGCCGCGGTCCTGTTGCTTGTTTATATTCGGACAACGGGACAAATTTTATTGGTGCCAAGACACAATTAGAGGAATTATATACGTTTTTGGTATCCGCAAATTATCAAACCGCTTTAAAAAATGAACTTGCAATTCACCGTATTGAGTGGAAAATGATTCCTCCACGAGCCCCTCATTTTGGAGGTATGTGGGAGTCAAATATAAAGAGTTGCAAGACGCATCTATTTCGAGTAATTGGAAGTCAACTATTATCATATGAAGAGTTACTGACTGTCCTTACTCAAATAGAATGTCTGTTAAATTCCAGACCTCTTTGTTTATTATCATCAGACCCTCACCCTGAGGTTCTCACACCTGCTCATTTTTTAATGTCTACGCCCTTACAATGTTTACCCGCCTTTGATTTACCAAGTGAAAATATTAACTTGGTCAATCGCAAAAAATTATTAGATATATTAGTAAGATCTTATTGGAAAAAATGGAAGACAGACTACTTGCATACGCTACAAAGTCGTCAAAAGTGGTGCACTTCTAGTAATCCCATCAAGGTAGGGACTATAGTTCTTATTAATCATGACGATACTCCTCCGCTGCGATGGCCCTTAGGTGTGATCCAGGAAGTTCATCCCGGCCGAGATGGCGTTGTTAGAGTTTCCACTGTCAAAACAAAAAACAGTTCCTTTAAACGAGCAATTGTGAAACTTTGCCCGTTGCCCACCCAATAATTAAATACTATTATACTTACCCGCATTTCTTCAACCGCATTTATTCATCCGCTTATAAAGGTTTAGTTTAATAGCATTATGCTTTACCGCTTACATAGACTCTTGTACTACTTGTGTATTGAGCAAGCACTGAGTTTTTATTTAATTTTTTTTATTAATTTATTTTTTGTTCCATTCCTTTGAAGGTTTCCTACTTTCAAAGCGGGGTTCCATTCCTTTTCCATTCCTTTGAAAGTTTCCTACTTTCAAGGCGGGGAGTATGGTTCGGCGACTTATAGATAATTTATAAGTGCCTTAGTTCGCGCCAAAAGTATCGTTGTGCATTCGAAATAAATACTGATAGTGCGCGATAAACAGAACTACATTTATCTTGTATCGAACACCTGGTTCGCAAGAGTGCATTAATATAGAAAACGTGGATCGTGTATGACCGCAGAGTACTCAAGAAGTGCCTAAACTTTTGTTTTACCGCTTAAAAACATAATATAAACCGCAACTGTGTGTTCGTGGATTGTGCGTGCCGAAATATCCTATAGCTCCGAAAGCCAAGAAGTTCTGGTGAGTTTTTGACTTTGTTTATATGAATTTATGCAAACAATTAACATTAAACATTTATACTGTAACTTGTACAATACAACCGCCTTATCGCTTTCCAATTTAGTCCCGCAATATTGTATCCTGATAATTTCTTTATACACTAAATTGTTTAATCCACCCGCTTATTTAATTAATTACGTGGAGGAAGTTACGCCCCTCCAGTAATAAAATCTAAAACTTTTACAAAATTATGTATCCATACTCCTTGCAAATGAGGAAATTTTGTGGTCAAACAAGATTTGATCATTAACGGCAAGATGCATTAAGATCAAGTTTTATCAATAGAGGCTTTAATAGCTCTGAATTTAATACATAACCTAATTTCTGCCTCGATTAAGTTAACTTAAAAAAGTTCAAGAATACTAGTATAGAGGAAAATGGCAAAACATTTTCACAAAACGGAAAACTTAAAAGTGGTCTTTATGTGTATACCTTATTGTTAATAGCATAATTGTAAAATCAAATAAACTAACTTTTGCAGTCGATACAATATTTATGGCACGAAGACTAGGACGTATGCTGGTAAAGAATTTCTCTTACCACTAGGATTGACTAATAGGTCTGTTAGGATATGCTCAACGCATGGAGTTTAGTATATTACTGTTTTGTATAACAAAAGATTAAATTAAACATACAACATAGATAATCAAAAAACACTTTTGATAATTAAAACAACTTCTACAAAATGTTTATTAAACTTTTAATTTTTAACATTTCCTTTAATCACTTTCTGAATCATCAAAAGAAACAATGCCACTGATATTACAATAATCCCTTTCAAGTTCTTCATCTCCATCATCAGAATCGCCAGTGTTTACTGTAAAACATAAATGATCTATAGCTTCGTCTAAAATTCTCTCAGTAGCTAAGTACGAATCTGCTGTTTTGTCAACATGAGCACAAACAGATGCCCATTCTGCAGCAGTAATTGAATTAAATTTCTCTAAAGCTAATTGCTTCACATCGTTTAGCTTAAATGTAGTATTTCTTGCTGCGGCCCAATTTTTTACAATTGCCCATATCCTCTCTATCGGGTTAAGTTCTGGATGATAGGGCGGCAACCTCAATACTGAATGGCCATGTTTGTGCAGCAACGTGTCTAATGCATACATTGCTTGCTTTGGTTTATACATGTTAATTATTTCATAAAGCTGTGCTTTTGTTTGCAGTGGATCATGCATAATATTCCTATGTACAAGCCATTCAATCATTGTTCTTTTCAGAGAAGAACTTGTAGGATGTTTCTCAGTTAAAACATTATGATATGAAGCATTATCGATGACCAGTACAGATTTTTCTGGTAGATTAGGAATTAATTGTGTTGCAACCCATTTTGTAAAATTCTCGTAATTCATGTCATGATGATAATCACCAGTTTTAGCACCTAAATAACATTATTTTTAAGTACCCACAAAATAAAGTTAATTGTAAATACCTGAAGTAAACATTAATAAAGCATTGGGAATAAATCCATTTTGGTTTCCAGCATGTACCATAATCAAACGTCTGCCCTTAGGCAGTGGTTTTTTTAAGCCCTTTGTACTATTGTCAGACCATTCTCTTGGCACAGTATGACTGCTGTGTAAATAGCTTTCGTCTGTATAAACAATGGATCTACCTTCAGCCTTAAATTTAACTAACTGGTTTAAGTACACAATACGCTTATAACGAATATCATGTGATTCCATTAAAATTTTCCTCTTGTCCGAAGTTTTTTGCCACCTGCAAAATATACTACATTGATTCAGTGCCCATGTTTAGTTTAATAACATACCTAAAACCCATGCGTTTGATGACTTTACGGAAAGTAGTCAGCCCACCAGTGAAATCAACTCCTGATTGTGAGATTTTGGTATAAATACGTTTTATGGTAGGTCGAATTTTCTCAGTTATATAAAATTCATGAATAACACGCCAGATAGTTTCTTTTTCACCAGGAAATAAAGTGCTTTTTGGTGCTGTTTTTTGTCTCTTTTTGTTAGGGGTAGAAAATGTAGGACATTCACAAGGTTCCCTCACATTCGATTCCTTAACAATACGTTTGTACGTGCTTTCAGATATTTTTGTAGCAGCTATTACTCGCTCTCTAAAACTTGCTAAAGGAATAAGTGGTGCTCCATTCACTGCTTCCTGCTTCATAAATTGAATAACATTAAAAATCATTTCTCTGACTTGTTTTTATTTTTACAAGAGTACATAACCTAACCTAACAATTTTACCTTATTAATTGTGATTGTTTTTGATGTTGAATACAAAATAACTCTATACAATTACAAAACGACGTAATTTAGTTCTGAAAAGAACTGTTTTATAGCAGAAAATGAAATAATATACAAAGGATAAAAAAACAGCTGAGATAAATTGAAAATGTCAAACGAACATAAAATAACCTTGACACTTGGGCTGTGTTCTCTAGGACGGTCGCAAGGTAATTTCCGACTGGTTGATCATAAAACTCAACGCCACTGAAACCTGAATACTGCCATTCCTAATTACATATAATGAACTATTCCTAACCAATTTTTGCTTTGTGCGCATGATGACGATGGTTCTTCTTAAAGTGATTTGCCTATACTAAAATCTTTATAAAATGTCAAAACCGAATTACAGGGAAAGATTTGACAACCGTTCCTGGAAGGATTATTAGACTCTAAACCAAGTAATGTATCGGCCAGTTTGAAATCATCAACATAAAAAGATGCAACTGTTCCATTGGTACTCCACTACAATATAAAACCTCATTTTATTATAACTGTTGATTATACCCACCGCTATAGGATTTAAAGGTGTAGGTGAAACATTTTGTAATAAAGTTTGTAAAATATAGTCCTTTTCATACTTGTTACCATAAGGTAGCTAAAACCACAAAATACTACAAACAAATAAAATTTCAGTAACTTACGGTTACACGATACCAACTTGTGGGACTTTCTAACAGTGTTCGTTTCATAAACCTTCCCTTAAAAGGTGCTGGCGAACCAGGACGTCCTTTATTTCCACCACTAAATTTCCTTGGATGGCCTAAAGATGAGGTGCCCATATCAATATCTTCATCATCAAAATGAGCTTTTAACGAATTAGACCAGTCTTTTCGAGGTCCTTGCTTTCCAAACTTTCCTTGTTTAAATATTATACGACGACCTTTGCCACCGTCTCTATTACCCCGATTGTCATGATCTAAATTACAGTAAATGTAATATATACATAAATAATGTCTGGATGCAAATAGTTACCATTATAATCCTTCCAGGAACGGTTGTCAAATCTTTCCCTGTAATTAGGTTTTGACATTTTATAAAGTTTGTTGTGTGGTGTTGCCAAGGTTACGGATTGATATAGGAAATCAGAGTAGCTAGGGGGACTTTGAAGGAAGTGTAAATTAGAGTAATTGGGTATGTATGGAATTGGCAGAATAAAGCATATAGTATTGTTCAATTAAGTAGTAATATATCCTTCCAAATATACAAATACTACAATTGGCGACGAGGATTTTGGGTTCATTTGAAAAATTATTGCAACATGGAGAAAATGCATATTCCGTCATTTGCACTTCAAACTGCATCACCTCATGATTGGCAGAGATGGAAACAGACTCTTGAATTTTACTTCATCAGTGAAAAGATAACTGATGCGAAGGTCACACAGGCAAAACTTTTACTGTTAGGCGGTCTAGCTCTTCAAGATGTTTATTTTTCTCTACCTACAGTTACCGAGTTTCCTGATGGTACTGATGCTTACACATACACTTTAGAATGTTTAGAGTCAAAAATTGGGCTTAGAAGTACAAAGTGGTATGAACGGTATGTTTTATCTCAAGTGCGCCAAGGAAAGGACGAAAACATTACCGCATTTCTTACTCGTATTCGAAAGCAAGTTCAACGGTGTAGTTTTAATAGACCAGCTGTTGACGAAGCTATCCTAGGTCAGTTAATTAATGGCATTTCATCGAATGAACTCCGTTCCCGGCTTATGGAAAAAGATTCTCTGACCTTGGACGAAGCTGAAAGGCTTGCACGTACATTTGAAACAGTGTTATCACAAGCTGGAATAATGGCTAATAACTTAACTGTTTCTGGTAATTCACCATTTTCTACAAATTCGACTTCCGTGTGCAAAACAACGGAACGGCATAAGAAGAAGAAGATGGGAGAGAAGGCAAATTTAGTTAAGTCTAAGCAAAATAAATTTTCATCTGGTGAATCTAAAACACTAATATGCGTTTGCTGTGGAACCGAGGGTCATGTTTCAAAAGACAGTAGGTGTCCGGCGCTTAACGCTGTGTGTAATAAATGCAAAAAGACTGGCCATTTTGCACGTATGTGTCGCTCAAGCGGTAATTCAAATTTGGGCACAGGTAAAAGTTCGACTGTCAAGCAAGTGACAGATGAATCCATTTTTTTGCGTACTTAACTCGGAAACTGGTAATCAACCAGAAGAAATAGTTGCATGTAAATTCGGAGGAGTAATACATTCCGCATTCGTGGATTCTGGTGCACTACATACTATGATGTCGAAAGAAAACTGGGAAAACCTGCGTCTAAATGGCTTACAATTTTACTGTTACGAACCTAGTCCTGATTTAAATTTCTTTGATGGTTCTGGTCAACTTCAGTATACTGTATTGTTTACGGCGAGTGTAGATGTAGTTTGTAATAATATCTCGCATAGGGTTTCTGTCGTTGTCATTGAAGAGAATTTTACTACAATTCTTGGTCGTAATGATGCGAAGAAGTTTAAAGTTTTACGTGTTGGTTTGGATGCATGTACAGAAGTTCGGGTACCAACAATTTCTATGACCCCAACTGCGCCTTTAGGTAAGCTTAAAGATTTTCAACTGAGTATTCCTATTGATTCAAGTGTTGCACCATGCATTCAACCCCTTCGTCGAGTACCATACAGCTTACGAAAGCGGATCGAAGACCAAATTACAGAGCTATTACATCTAGAAATTATCGAGAAGGTCGAAGGAGTAAGCAAATGGGTATCGCCTGTAGTTCCTGTTCCTAAGTCGGACAACACTTTACGCATTTGTGTAGATATGCGTCGTGTCAATGAAGCTGTACTTAACGAAAAGCATCTCATACCTATGATTGAGGATGTTGCCCCATTACTGAAGGATGCAAAAGTGTTTAGCAAGATAGATCTCCGTCAGGCTTATCATCAGATTGAATTGGATCAGCAGTCACGTGAATTAACTACTTTTAGTACACATATTGGTCTTTTCCGGTATCGTAGGTTAATGTTCGGACTTAAATGTGCACCTGAAATGTTTCAAAGAATTCTTGAAAGCGTTTTGTCTGGGCTTTTGGGCGTTTTTAATTATTTAGACGATTTGCTAATTTTTGGAAGAACGACAGAAGAACACGATGCTAATTTACAAGCAGTACTCCGTCGTTTACAAAAACTGGGTCTAGTTATTAATCCTGGGAAGTCAAAATTTCGAAAGGACGCCGTCTCATTTTTAGGACACATTGTTAGTCACAATTCACAACGACCTACATTTAATAAAATTCAAGCACTTAAAGAATTTCGTTCGCCAGCTACAGCAGAGGAGCTTCTGTCATTTCTGGGTCTGGTAACTTACGTCGGAAAATTTATTCCTAACCTTTCTACGGAATTAGATTATTTGCAACAAACTGCTCGTTTTTCACCATTTCAATGGACTGGTAGGGCGGAACAAGATTTTATACATGTCCAGTCACTGCTGTCTAATGAAAGCAGCTTAGAATTTTTTGACCCGGATCTACTTACCATAGTTATGGCAGATGCTAGTCCCGTGGGATTAGGGGCAGTATTATTACAAAGAAAAGGAGATGACATTCATACGATTTGCTACGTTAGTCGCTCGCTTTCTTCAGTTGAACGTCGATATTCACAGACTGAAAAAGAGGCACTTGCACTAGTTTTTGCAGTAGAAAGACTTCGAATATACTTACTTGGACGGGAGTTCGAATTGGTTACGGATCATAAACCTCTACAAACAATTTTCGGACCACGTTCGAAACCGTGTGCTCGGTTAGAAAGATGGATTCTTAGACTCCAAGGCTTCCAATTCGTTGTTAGGTATGCTAAAGGCAAAAATAACATTGCAGATCCATTGTCTCGTTTACTTCAAGTGGATGAGTCAATTACTACAATAAATGAGATGTATGAAAGAAATTTAGTTATGTTTGTACAACAACTGGTACCGATAGCAGTTACTTTACACGAGGTAAAGAAGTCTACAGTGGAAGATGCCGAATTAGCAAGGATTTGTTTAGATTTACAGTTAGGTATAACACCTAAGTTTAAACCTTATTCTTTCCTGGCGTCTGAACTTTGTGTAGTAGATGAGGTATTGCTAAGAGGAGCTCGCATCGTAGTTCCCACTGCTCTTCGAGACCGTGTTCTACAGATTACACATGAAGGACATCCTGGTATTACTAAAATGAAGGATAGGTTGCGATCGAAAGTGTGGTGGCCTGGAATTGACAAAGAAGCTGAAAAATTTGTTCGTACCTGCGACTATTGTCAAAAAGTTGGTAAGGAAATAATCATGGAACCTATGTCCAGACGCCAACTTCCAGATGGTCCGTGGCAAGACATAGCCGTTGATTTCAAGGCTTTACCGTCGGCTAACGACCACTTGTGTGTCGTAACTGATTATTTTAGTAAGTTTTTTGAAATCAAAGTGATGAAGAGATGTACTGCGTTTGATACAATTTCCTACTTAAAAAAGCTGTTCGCTAGGTATGGCATTCCGTACTCAATTACAGCAGACAACGGTCCACAGTTCCGATCAGAATTTACGACGTTCTGTAAGTCATTTGGAATTCTTCATTATACAACGGAACCGATAACTGAGACAACGAAATTGATCGTATTGTTTATGAAGATTTTACTAAGCTTAAAATTAAACACAAAACACGACTATTAATATCTGCGTGCTTATGTACTCCTTAACCAAACTACAAAGAACGACGCAATCTAATTGTGCTCAACGACACTGTCAATTACGAAACTAGAGTTGTACCATTAATTCGATTATTAACGATTCGTTCAATGGGTTAAATTACAAAAAACGATAATAGAACGAAAATCATTAAGACAACGGAATTGTTCGTTTTCTTTTATCTTTACTTCTAATAATTTATTGTTGCACAGAATTTATTGCCGTAGCTAAATAAAAGTCTCTTCTAGAAATGAATATTATATCCGCAAATTCCGGTTTACAAGAAAATATTATTAAAAATTATGAAGCAAAATTACTGGAAAAGAATCACTGTCAATTATTGAATCCTCGATTATGGCAAAGTAATTCTTATTATACACAACAAACACAGACCCATACTATACGCAAATGCATATTCAGTATAAAATCTAAATCAAAAGGTATTGTTGGTTTTTACGATTGCTCGGTTAATAAGAACTGTTTGAATGAAGGACATTATTCCAATAGAATAATGTGCAAAAACGGATTTAATCTACTACTGCAAAAACATTTGGCAAAACCAAAACACTGTGACATGTTTTAAACCAAAAAACATACATCGTGTTTACAAATAAAAGCATAAGAGTTCTGAAATTTTACATCGGTTTTTAACTTATAACAATAATGCGAAAGAGTATTAAGGATTAAAAGAAAGCATTTGTTCTATGTTAAACAACAATATATTTGACGTTGAACCTCGTGAAACTGCAGATTGCTTAAACGATTTAATATCGATAGCAAAATATACACCCTATTCACGATAAATTGTTAAATGCCAAGTGACATGTATCACGTTAGATTTAATTTGTAAATAAATTCCCGCGTATATTTTTAAATAAATACGTCAACTTCCGTCGTTCCCTGACAGCGGCGTCTGCGCAAAAGTGAGGCGGAATGCGCGCGCGGTGTAAAAAGACGCCACTAAGTTACAAGCCCTCGACGAAGCAACAACTATCTTGATGTGGTGTATTTTCTTTTTAGGTATGTAGGTTCCTTCTACCTTTATCTTTTATTGTGCCTGGTACCTTAATTCCTGTTATTCCCCTACGAGTGCAGGTTACAGGAAGGACGGATGGTAATTTGATTCAACATGTGCTACATGCCGAAAATCGACTATGTAGACATTTATGGTTTTAGTTTTAAAATATGTGACTGAAATCGCGTCAATATTTCAAAAAATAGACTTGTGCGTGCATTTCCGTCACTTCAAACAGTTGCGTCGGCGCTAGAGAAAGCGCAGACATGGAGTACGGAAAGAAGTGGGCATTTTCCGACACGACGAGTACTAGTCAACGAAACGTCGAACAGTGAGGTTGATCTGTGTCGTCTTTTTATCTTGTCTTCTCTTTTAGATAATGTAGGTTTCCTGTATTGTACGTTTTATCGCTCCCTACCTTATTCCTATCGTATCGCTGCAACAAAAGAAGAGGGAAGACAAATTAATTTGGTTTCGACGAAGGCGAAGGCCGACCCACGCCTAACAACGCCGAGATCCTGCCGCCAAAATAGCTGCAATGTTGTGAAAAGCTCCACATTTTACGTGAGTACATTTTATCCTTTTCTTTTGTATGTGATACAAATTTGAGACGCAATAATGACGTAATACCTTGTTGCGCAATATTATGCATGTGTTTATTATGTTGCCAACTGTTGTTGTGGCTCTTATCAATTACGCCGGGACTTGCAAATTGACTTAATTTGTCTGTCTAAACCTTAGACAGACAAATTCAATGTCCAGATGGTTTTAAATTAATTATTAAAGTAAATACTGGTTCTCCAAACGTAGATGTTAATGCAACCATGAAAGAGAAAATGAAATTATGTATGGCAAAACGATACAATGCAGTAAATAAGGCACTTGATTTGACATGCTTTCATGCCGATCCTGATTTACAAGATATGTTTTGTGCATTATTTAAACCTGTTGTTTTATTGGCCGCTTTGGATATTATGTCTGAAAATATTCCCGAATTGAAGGCTTTAAATTTACAAGAAAATAGAATACATATGCTTAACCATATCAGAACCATTGGAAAAAAATTGGCAAATTTGAAAATTCTACATTTAGGAAATAATAAGGTAAGTGATGTCGACTTTGGGAAGATAGTGTAGGAAAATAGACTCGATTTGAAGAAATATACCAATAATTCACTGCAGAGCGTTAACACGCACTGGTGGGAACTAGAGAAGCTTAAGAGGTGTTTTTTGTTCAGCTGGCATTGAGTAATAATCAAAAATTTTCCTAAAAGCTCAAGCCCTATTTTTAATGCATTATATTTATTTCTTTCTCTACTTATATGTGTACCAGCTCATTTACCTTTATCACTTTTAAATGTTCTTTGCTACGTACCTAGACGTAGCCGGAAGAAAAGCAAATACCAGGCTAACTGTCAAACGTGGAGAGTGGGGAGATTCACCTAAATACCAAAAAAAAAAATAAAGCACATCGCCCATGATTATCTATTAACAAATAAAAATAAATGAAACATTCCGTACAAACAAGCGAAAGAAATAAATTCAGAGTTGCTATTTTACAGCAAACAATTATATTATATGGAAAATTTAGGAATCTAGATACGAAGTGTGCATCTCGTATTTCACACAAAATAAAATTAATCAGTAGTAAATAAGCCTGTGAGAGCTTTAGTCAAGTGTCTTTAAAATTTCGCCTAATAATTTTTGTAAAATAACTAATTAGTAGGAAAGAATTAACATGTGGGAGCTTTTGTCAGACATCTTTTAAATCGTACATAGTACCATCTGTAAAATAAACCAATCAGTAGAAAAAGAATAAGCGTGTGTCTATCCAACATTTTTAACAAAGGTACATCACACCTGTAGAGCGATAATGCCGATTAGTGGCCACAAACATTAGTTCTACAATGTCATGTTTCTCATCAAATAACTACACCAAACGTTGATACGGAATATGCCATTGACACACACAAAAGAAAACAAGTTGCATATCTGTAGGTGTCCGGATAGTTAGCTTGCAAACAGTCGGGGGGGGGGAGTCAGCACAGCGACGTAATGGTCGTTGGGATTTATTTACCCTGCTACCATAACTGCAGCAGCAGTCTACAGACAAAATCAGTCGGTCTACAGAAAGAAAGAACCCATTTGGCCTCCAGCTTAAAAAAGCTAAAAAAAGAATCTGATTAGAATGGTTACGCATGGGGAAATTCACCAATACACTCAAAACACCTCCTAGCTGTCTAACAAAAAAAAAAACGCGCATTGCTTTTGAAATACGGTGACGAATAATGTAGAAAATATTTCGACTCAAGTTGCAGAATCAAATTCAACATTCCTCAAATGACACAAATTTGAACTGCAAATTCTCGCTTATCGAAGCGCGATTAAAACTGGAAAACACAGTTTTATCGGATAGTTCAATAAATACACTATGTAGACGAATATTTAGATGGACAACACATAAGAAGCAGTTATATGCTATCGGAAGGTTTAACAAATTGAAGGTTACCTAAAACAGGATATAAACTATTTAAGTGTACCATAAAGCAGTCGTTTCAAAGCAACTAGATTTTAGTGGAGGAATTTATTCGAGAGCGTGTTTATTAATTATGTTGAAGATAAACGTAACAAATCTCACCCAGCACAATTAACAGGTCGGGGTAGGAAAACAAAAGTAATGGGAGTGAGCAGGACCAAAAAAAAACAAAGAGAAAAATACCCAAACAAAAAAATTCATTTAAAAACTAAAAGGAAATTTATTACGAAAACTAAACAAAAAAGGAAACAGAAAAAAGAAAAAAAGAAACACCTCAAAATAATAAAAAAAACAACTAATTCGGCTCAAAAAGCCAATAATAGAAGAGAGAAAAAAGGAAGGAAGGAAGGGAAGCAAGCAACGAGGACTAAGATGGAACGGCATTGACACTGAAAAAGTCGTCAAAGGACAGATATTTCTAGTGAAGAAACAGTAAAGTCTTCAACCTCCGGAGAGGAAATTGGTTTCTCGCGAAAAAACCAAAGTAAGAAAAGGAACGAGGAAACCAACAGTACAAGCCAAAACAGGGCCCAAAGGTCAAGCCTCAAGTATGCAATCGAGTAACAAGGGAGAGTGATAGGAAAAGCGCTGGTAAAAGAAACCATGTACTACAAACTGTGGTAACCAGGATTCGCAACAAATGAAGGAACAAAGAAAAGAATAGCTAACTAGACGTAAAGTCGACCAAGTCGTGATTTCCGAAGAAAGAAAAACGGACTAGAAAGTACCTACCACAGTAGTAGATGGACGAAACACAATCAGTATAGGGAACCAGCAAAGAAGACCAGCAAAAGTATAGGGAAAGGAAAGTGGAATGAAAGGTACGAGAAAAAAGAAAAACCAAAAAGAATAACGCTAACACCAAGTACAAAACCAAAAAAAAACAAACTAAGAACTGTACAAAAGAAAATAAAACAGAATCCCAGTGTAGTTATGTACGAGTAGGTGTGGGTGTGTGTGTGTGTGTGTGGGCGTGGGGGTGTAAGAAGTGTGTGTATGTGTTGTGCGTGTATAAAGTGTGCATGTGTGTATGTGTTGAATTGCTGTAGTCGCCTCTACGACAGGCAGGTCGTACCATGGGACTATTCTATTCCCGGACCCACATGCACACTTTATACACGTATAACACATACACACACACTTACACCCCCATGCACGCACACACACACACACATACACACGCACACACGCCCACACCTACTCGTACATAACTACACTGGGATTGTTTTATTTTCTTTTCTACGGTTCTTAGTTTTTTTTTGGGTTTTGTATTTGGTGTTGGTGTTATTCTTTTTGGTTTTTCTTTTTTTCTCGTTCTTTTCGTTCCACTTTCCTTTCCCTATCTTTTTGCTGGTCTTCTTTGCTGTCGGTCCCTATACTGATGGTATTTTGTCCATCCGCTCCTGTGGTAGGTGCTTTCTAGTCCGTTTTTCTTTCTTTGGAAACCTTGACTTGGCCGACTTTAGGTCTGGTTAGCTATTCTTTTCTTAGGACCTTCGTTTGTTGCGATTCCTGGTTACCACAGTTTGTAGTATATCGTTTTTTTCCAGTGCTCTTCCTCTCGTTCTCCCTTGTTAATCCTTTGCATACTTGAAGCTTGACCTTTGGGTCTTGCTTTGGCTTGTACTGTTGGTTTTCTTCATCATTCCTTTTCTTACTTTGGTTTTTCACGAGAAACCAATTTCCTCTCCTGAGGTTGAAGACTTTACTGTTTCTTCACTAGAAATATCCGTCCTCCGACGACTTTTTCAGTATCAATGCCGTTCCATCTTAGTCCTCGTTGCTTACTTTCCTTCCTTACTTTTTTTTTCTCTTCTATTATTGGGCCTTCGATGAGAGTTCTTTTTTTAATTATTTTAGGGTGTTTCTTTTTTTCCTTTTTGTTTGGTTTTTGTAACGAATTTTCTTTTAGTTCTTAAGCCATTTTTTTGTTTTGGGTTTTCTTTCTCTTTGTTTTTTTTGGTACTATCCACTCCCATTACTTTGTTTTCCTACCCCGGCCTGATAATTTTGCTGGGGGGGATTTGTTACGTTTATTTTCAACATAATTAATAATAAACACGCTCTGGAATAAATTCCTCAACTTAAATCTAGTTGCTTTGAAACGACAAGTTTATGCTACACTTAAATAGTTTATATCCTGTTTTAGGTAACCTTCAATTTGTTAAACCTTCCAATAGCGTATAATTGCTTCTTATGTATTTTCCATCTAAACATTCGTCTACATAGTGTATTGAACTATCCGATAAAACCCTGTTTTCAAGTTTTAATCGCGCTTCGATAAACTAGGATTTGCAGTTCGAATTCGTGTCATTTGAGGAATGTTGAATTTGATTCTGCAGTTGAGTAGAAATATTTTCTACATTATTCGTCACCGTATTTCAAAAGCAATGCACGTTTGTTTTTTTTTGTTTGACAACTAGGAGGTGTCTTGCGTGTATTGGTGAGTTTCCATTCTAATCAGATTCTCTTTTTAGCTGGAGGCCAAGTGGATTCTTTCTTTCTGTAGACCAACTGCTTTTGTCTGTAGACCAACCACTTTTGTCCATAGACTGCTGCTGCAGTTATGGTAGCAGGGTAAATGGATCCTGACGACTATGACGTCGCTGTGGTGACTCACCCCCGACAGTTTGCAAGCTAAGTATCCGGACACCTACAGGTATTCAACTCGTTATCTTTCGTGTGTGTCAATGGCGTGTTCCATATCAGCGTTTGGTGTAGTTACGTGATGAGAAACGTGACATTGTAGAACTATTGTTTGTGGCCGCTAATCGATATTATCGCTCTACAGATGTGATGTACCTTTGTTAAAAATGTTGGACAGACACATGCTTATTCCTTTATACTGATTGATCGGTTTATTTTACAAACGGTACTATGTACGATTTAAAAGATGTCTGACAAAAGCTCCCACGTGTTAATATTATTCTCAAATTGTACCTGCATTTCTGCGATTGTCTGATTTGTTTCTTTTAATGCGTCGCTTATAATTTTTATTTCGGCAACGAGCTTTTCTCCATTTTCCTTAATCTGCATCTTAATATTTTTCATGGTCTCTTCGCTTTTGTCCATTTTTTTTATTTAAGGCTAATAAAATAGATAGACATTATTTCAGATTGTTGTGATATCTGCTGCTCTTCACTTTGACTTCGTGTCAATTGTTGCCCTTGCATTTCCGTTGATACATCCTGTAAAATTACGCTTTCTTGAGACCCCATTTCTACTTCTTGATTCCTTAACGCTTCTTTAGTTTCCTTTATTCGTTTATTCCTTTTTTCAAAAAATTTTAATATTTCAAAAATTCCTTGCAGATTTTAAATTTCCTAACCCTTATGCTTTTTTAAATTAAATTTTATTCGTGCCTCTACAATTTTTAATTATTAAATTTCTTTTTGTGGTGTTCGTGCCCCTACGATTTGGGTCGCCATAAAATTGCTATGAAATTCCTTATCGAACCCTTACGATGGGCACCATAAAATTGCTGTGAAATTCGCCCCACGATTGGGCATGTCATAAAATTGTTGTGAAATGCCCTATCCTACGGTGGGTGTCATAAAATTGCTGTGCTATTCCCTTTATTATATGAAATATTAATTTTAAGGTTTTTACCCAGACTAGCTTACTGAATAAATCTTTTTGAATCAAATAAGGCAATTCTAGAATACACAATATAATACTTGATAATATTTACAACGCTCCAAATTTTCTTGTTTGTACAAAATATTTACATATACCAGATTTATGCTTTTCTGAAAGCCAACAAAAATATCTTTTAATTATTCAGTGATCTTTGAATGTTTCAAGATACCTATTCCATTTTATAAATTTTATAAGTGATCTTTTTGATTACTCTTACAAATATACAATGTATGGCAAATATTAAATCAAAAACAGTTTTTCAATAATAAAGTGTATTAAGATTGCTAACCTGGAATGGGTTCTGGAGTTCCATCCTAGTTTATGATCTGCATCCCCTTTCTGCGTCCGCTTTGCTTATTGATATGCCGGCCCCATATAAGAATCGCTTCCCATAAATCGCTTCCAATTAAAATCGTTACAAATCGGAATATGTCCAAATTAGAATACGTTCATTTTTAATTATCTCTAAAATTAGAGTATGTTCAAAATTCCAAATTAAAGTCGTCTCCATTAAATATCTCAAATTAAAGCCATCTCAATCAAAGTAAAACCATCTCAAATTACAGCCAAAATTAAATATGTCCCAAATTAAAGTTCAAATTAAATATGTCCCAAATTAAAGTTCAAATTAAATATGTCCCAAATTAAAACCATCTCAATCAAATATGTCCCAAATTAAAGCCCTGTTTCATTTAAATATTAGAAATGAATTTAATTAAGTTGTTTAACTTCGTCTATCTATAGATCGGTTTAGTTTTTGTTGCACAAATTCTCGCTTTGTTTTGATTTATACTTCATTAGTCACGTAAGTTTTTAACACCTTTGAACATAGTCGTTGCTCAGTTTGAATATAACCTAAAATGTCGTTCCGCTACTATCGTAAGCCCTTCCTCCAATTGTTTTCATTGGTCTGTTTACACTCTAGTTTGATACTTTCGCCTTATCTCGCAAAACTCGGAATTTTTACAAATTACTTAGTTTAAATCTTCGATGCATGCTCTGTTCGTCACGTCCGCATCCCGCATATTGTAATATTATTCGAGAATTTCCAATTTTTGTAACTCACGTATTTGGATGTTTGTTAATTTTATTATATAATTTGAACTGCCTAGTGTTTATTTGTTTCTACAGAATATTGGTTTTCTGAACAGATGTGTTCTCTTCCAGTCACGTAACGATTTTCTAATAAATTATTTAGAATGCATGTACGTTGATATTTTCGACGCAATTGTTAAATATTTGCAATGCCAATTTATCTATGCTTCCCGGTGATTTAATTTTGATGCAATTTATTGCGTTTTAAAATCATATCTTTACTTATAAAGTACATTTAGACATATTTATGTTCTCATGCATTTAATTCCGCATATTTTATATACAGTGTCCTCTTAATTAACATTATGTAGAGTGACCGATTTACTCTTATAATTTCTGGAATTACTTGCTTTTCTTAAAGTTGAAGTTGTTTATATTTATTCAACGACCCCTATGACTTAACCTACCTCTGAACTACCCTATTATCATAGCAATATATATATATATATATATATATATATATATAATATTGAAATTTCTTGGACGTTGGTTAATGTATACCTATAGTTATTTCTAAGAGTAGGTAGAGTAACTATAACAATTTGTAATTGCGTTTATTATTTTGAAAACGCGTTTTGGTCATCAGGACCATTATCAGTTATGTTCTACAAAATATTACCTATAGAATATGAAAAATATTTTTAGTAATTACATACTTAAAACTTAATTGTAGATTGTGAATTTAAACTAGAGTAATACATTTAAATATTTGTCACGATTATAAAATTCTCTGATAATTATTATTTCATAAAAATAAAATTAAAATGATGTTTTTCGTTTAAAAATACAAGAACGAAGAACACTTTAAAAAGTATGCGAATGTAATAATATTAATTATTTAGTCTAAACTGTTAAACAATATAAACTCTAGTGTGTGGTGATGAGTAAAATCTGTTTAATAGTGGTGGTATATGTATGAAATATGTTTCATAGGATATTTATAACAAAGTGCAATTATCCTATTAAATTTTGGTAGAACCGTGTGAAATTTTCTTCATCGCTTTTTGAATTTATTGCTTGTGAAGTTTTTTGGATTTGGATAGTTTTTAAAAATCCTCTTTTATTGTTTTTTATTTCAGTACCTAAAATTTCTACATTATGAAAATCAAATTTGTGTAAATTTTCTAAGGCATGGGCCACTAGAGTGGTGCATTTTTTGTTGTTAGTTTTCATGGAATATTTATGCTCGTATATTCGTTTATGAAGGTATTGTTTGGAATTTCCGATATACACGCCGATATACATGCCAAATTAAGCCGTTTTTATTTTTATGTATATTTAAATCTTATCCAAATTTGATTGTGATAACTGAAAAATGAATATATTGTCTACATTGTACTGGTAAATACGTTGTCTATTACTGTGTTTAAAAAATTGTTTCCCAGCAACTATTACACTGTCAAAAAAACTGCACTTTTCCGATAATTTATGACTCAATAGCTACTGTCCCTATTAAAATCAAAATTTTAGCTTTGGAAATGTAGGAGAACAGGCAGGGGAACAGTAATTTTTGGCACATTTTGAGCGATATCATGAAGACTACTGGACCGAAAATTATAAAAAAAAAATTTTTAGAAGCCTTTTGGAATCCTCTTTCAAATGATACCTCACACGATATATTTATTAAAACTTTTTTTCTTTTGACCGAATTAACCCCCGCCATTTTAATCTAAAAATATTTTTTTTCTATTTTCTGACTGTTGATATGTGCGCGCCATAAAGACGTAGCATTATGCCAAATTTCAAATTCGTAGGTTACATAGTTTTCGAGAAAAACCTCTGTGACAGACGGACGAACGGACACGAGAGTGATCTTATAAAGGTTCCGTTATACCTTATAAGGTACGGAACCCTAAAAATTATTAAAAAATTACAAAGACATGTCAAACGATTTATAGAGATTGTTATTTTTTGATGTTATTTTCATTGTTTCGGTCATATTTGAGAGAGTTATGATGTCATTTATATTTTTCTTAAATAGCAACTCCCATTTTTATTATGAATTTGAGAAGACTATTTTGTTCTACTTACATTGAAGTAAATATGAATATGGGCTACATAAGGAAAATTTCCAGAAAATAGAATTCATACTATACACAAACATCTACTAAAAATTGAAAACAAATATCAAATAATTATAGAAAATGTTCGAATTGGGAGCCGTTTATGGCCTAACAATGACCAAGGCGGTTTATGAACTCTTTTTGAACTTCATCAATAATGTCCACAGGTATACGTCGAACTTCTTGCATAGTGTTCTTTTAACTCGTCCAAATTTATCGGTTAAGTAAATAACCTAATAGAAAATAATCGAACGGAGTCAATATGGTGTCGGCCCTGTATTGGGGTACAATATTGATTTATAATATTATTATCTAATACTGTTGAGGAAAAAGGCTCCAAAATTTAACTAAATTTCGACATCGAAGTCGGAATTTTCTTATGTAGACTACTTTATATATTTGGTTAATTAAATAATTAAAGTAGTTCCTAGGTTCTTTAACATAGTTTGATGAAACCAGTGAACTTTAAGGAAGGATTTCCTTAAAATGATGGAACGCAACTATCTTCCGACTATGCTAGGGTCTATTCCTCAGGTAGAGCTTATGAGGATTAGTCGTGGTTCTTTTTACAAAACATTATTTACTTACTGACTCAATTTATACCAAACTAGGGGTATGGGGAGGGCGCCACCAAGTCATTAAGTTTTAAACACAGAGTTTCCATAAGGGGACTTGGGAGTCCTTAGAGAGGAATATTGTATTTACTGCTTAAGCAGGAGCTGTAAAGAAAATCGGATTAAATTAACAAAGGGGGGCACACGAGGTGTACTCTTGCTACCTCATAAAAAGAAAAGCTATAAATATCAATTATGCACACACTTTTATAGACACAAATATTACGCATCAAATTTTGACAGTGCTATCAGTGCTCCTTCGTCGAATGGAAGCTACAAATATCATTATATTGAAGGTATTTATGGCTTTTATTCCTTGATCCAATTGCCCTATTTTTGAACTCACTTGTTCAAAATAAAACAATTAATTAAATGAATTAAATGACGATTCTTTAATTAAATGATGCTTCATGATAAAAAGTTGTATGTACAAAATATATTTATTAAAAATGGTACCTTAATTTTTTCTACTCAGATGTAGAATAATAAAATTAAATAAAATATCAAACATGTTAAGCATTTTTTTTTGTTACAACGTTATCTCAAATCAATACCCAAAATATCATCTGTTATTAGGTTTACAGGTTTATATGGAAATATTAAAAATCTAATAATTTAACTTTCATATTTGCTTTAAGTATAATTACACATAAATGAAAACTTTAATCAGAACTCAATTAAAGTGTTTAAGCCGTTTTTAATAATAATGGGTATAACCCTGGATTTAAATGTTGATAATTAAACAACACCAAAAGTCTTTTATAGTTTGTTAAGCAAAATAATTATTATAGGTCATTACAATGTTATTTTTATATGTTACCTTGTATCAACGTTGGCCAAATGCGGACGTCATGTGAAAATAATAAAGAACACTTACCTTGTATAGCCGGGTTCTTGTTTATGTGACAGTGTTGCATTGTATAAAACAGATGTGCTTACATACTGTGCCTCGACAAACAAATGACGTCGCTGTCCAGATGTTGTAATGCAGCCAACCAACTGTACGTCTCTTGGACCCAATAATACAAACTTGAAGTGTATTTCTTCTATGCAAAATTGAAACAAACTAAAATCCAATCCAACAGTTATCACAAATTGCTATTAAATTGCATTCATATTAAATCCAAAGTGTTACGGTCTCATTGAAGAACATTTATATTAAATCTAAAAGATTACGATGAAATTGAAGGACGTTCATGTTCAACCAAAAATTATTGTGGTCACATTGAATAACGTTCATATTAAATTAAAAATATTACAGTTGAATTGAAGGACGTTCATATTATATCGAAAATATTACAATCAAATTGAAGAGAAGAGAAGAGAAAAGAAGAGCGCATTATTAAAAACACTTATTCAAGTGCATATTACACTTGAATTAAACACCTTGGCGTAAGGCCACACACAAATTGCGGGCTAGACCACTAATTTTCTCCATCATGTGTTTGTATCAGGTACCCATGCCAGAGTGACTGGTTGGCCTGCTACGCATAGTATTTCGAAGTCGTTTGACATTGAGATGTTTTGAAACGTTTTTTCTTATTATTTCTTCTTAATTTCTGGCTAGCCTCACGCATGGGCGCCAGTGCAACTGTTTTTTCTTCTTGCACCACGTTGTGTGCCAGTGAAACTAATTTTTCTTATAATTATCTGGCCTCACGTTGTGAGCAAGTGTAACGAAGTCTTCCGACATAACTAGGGGTCTATTCCTTGGGCAGAGCTATGAGAAATGGGGGAGTAAGTCGAAATCTGTTTGTAGATTAAACTTAATCTAAACCAAATAGGCGCCACCAAGTCCTGACTTAATTATGATAATTGCATGGCATATTTCTAAGGGCGGACGTGGAGACCCAAAAAAAAAGATCGCCTTCGATGACAAAAACCTGTCTTAATAAAATAGGACGCTGCTCCTGTAAGAAATTGCAATAGTTAAATACATAAAGAAGTAGTAAAAAAGTATTTCCAATATAAGGTTGGCATCCAAGACCTACTCATAAGGATGTTAGCTTTATGTGATTAGATTTGATCATACTTGATCAAAATAAAAAACTTTAATCCTGAACCAATTGTTTACTAAAAAGAACCTCTTTTAAAATAATATGATTTGTAATAAAAATTTAATCAATAACTGTATCAATCTATAGTTTTCAACTTCATGTTTATCTTAATTATTTTTAATCAAATACTTTACAGTATAATATGGACTTGTTATACAAATAGGGTTCCGACCTGTGCAGATCTGTTCAGGAAGATGACAAATTAATAACTTCTAAAAATGTTAGTATTCAAGTTTTTTTTTTAAATTACATATGCAAGTTTTAATTTATACAAAGCAGATCACAAAAATAGACGTGTTTACATCTCTTGTACTAAAGCTGTTCGAGGCACTTGCCTTCAAAAATACATCTGTCAGCAGTACACTGCAATCAATCAATCAATCAATCATGTATTTATTTCCATTGTACAATTAAATGTGTTGGATGTGTCAAAATAACTATTAAATTAATAATAATAATATATAAACTAATTTTAGACTCTAGAAAAGGTTACTGGAGATTTACTGCTTCATTAAGATAATCATTAAAAGAATAGAAGGCATTTTTAACTAGAAATTTTTTTAGCGTAGCTTTAAATTGAGTAACTGGCAGCTATTCTCTAATACAGGGACGCAGTGCATTGTAAAATATACAACCATAGTAATTGGTTCCAAACCTACTACGAGACAGCCTATGACAGGATGGCACCAAGTCAAACTTGCCACGTGTGTTAAAGTTGTGTGTGTTTATATGTTTACTATACTTAGGTAGATTTTTTCGGACATAAACGGAACATTGCAGAATATAAATACATGGAAGCGTTAAAATGTTAAGTTCAACAAAATTATTGCGACAGTCAACACGAAAACCTAGATGTGATATGGCACGTATTGCACAGCGTTGTAATTGAAATATACGTTTACTGGATGAGCAATGGCCCCAGACTTCAATCGTGTAAGACATATGACAATGGAACATGGAAAAATAGCAAGTTTTTAGGACATCTAAAGAGACTGAGTTTTTTTAGTGAATTAATGAAATATAGTGTTTTACAAAGTTTATTACTTAAACTGTGACAATGTTTATCCCAACTTAAAACTGCATCAATTGTAACCCCCAGAAAATTAGCAATCTGGTCACGATTTGATGCTCCAGATTTCAGTGAGAAGACAAGTTGAACAGTCTTATTATTGTTTAAACAAAGTGTTAAGGCGAATTTCTTATTATGATGTAAACCCGCCTTTAGTTATTGTTAAGTCGTATTTCTTTATGATGTAAACCCGCCTTTAGTTATAGTGAACGAGGGGTTTGCATCCCTTCCTAACTTGTTAGGACCAGTAGTCGTCAGGCACTCGTATGATAAGCTGCGCGCTCCTAATATTGATGCACCCTAGCGTGCTTTATCGATATGTAACACAAGATTTATGTAATCCGCGATTCCTTATTATACGTTATATATTTGTTTTGTGTGCTACAATGTTAGTTATTTTACCCGTAAATAAAGGCATAAAATTAGCAGCACATTTCTTTATTTGGAAGTGATATCCTACCAGTGCGATACCAAGCAAATCTTTTGTACTTGGTCCACTACAAGAAGGGTCTCCAACCAAGGCTGAAGAACCATATCAGAGGCCTAAGGAGCCCCCATTGGTCCTTCTAGCGCTGGATACCTCCGTAAATGGGGTACAGGCACATCTCTAATGGAACAAAAGGTCAGTTCTTTCCATTATATTCTATAATTTAACCTTCAACTTATTTATTGTCGAAACGACGTGGGCACATCATAAATTTTTAGGTGTAATCCCAGTTATCCTATTATTTATCAAAGAGCTTTGTAGCACATTTATTATCCATGCGTCTATATGCAAACATTGTAAATCGTAAATCTTAAACCCCTTCTTAAAGGTTTTATAAACTGTTTGTTAAAATACCGCAGGCGGTTTTCTCAATTGACTGCTATCTGCGTAAAAACCGGTTCGCTCAACCCTATACGTTTCTTATCTCAAGGCGTATTGTGCACGGGCTAAAACCAATTAGCATTTCTTTACCTTACTGTCGATTACATATATAATAGCTTATTACGGCTATTAACTTAAATATTTGTCGTTCATCACAGCTGTTTCCTTTTAAAAGGCTTACATTTCTATAATTGAATTTTACCGTAATTATACTCACAATTTATTATCCATTTTTGTGTGTACATACACCAGCATAAGCTTTAGGTGTATTTTCAAGAAGCCTAATACATTCATCAAACTGCTTTCTGACATACGTTAAAAAATTATAAACAACCCAAGTTTAAAGGTTTTAATAACTTGTCCTGAAATTCTCTAGTAACAATTCTATTCGCACATTGCAGGTCGTTTTCAACTACCTGTAGTTTAACCCTATAACCATTTGTTATTTTTTCATATTCACATCCTGTTATTTAAGTGCGTTTTTTAGCTTCATAAATACAATGGCTGAACTTACAGCTGACAACCTAAAATATTTTGTAGCTCGTCGTGGCATTTTGAAATCCACTTTAACGCGATTTGATTCATTTATTAGTAAATGCCCGATGTCATTGTCAGAAGCGTCCCGCATTGACTTGCAAACTCGTTTAGAGGCATTTAAAAATTTACCAATCGAATTCGAAAAGATCCAAGGAGACATTGAACAAATATGTATTTCTAACGACCTTTTCGAACTCGAAAGTCAAGATCGGGAACGAGAAGAATTTGAAACACGATATTATGCATTAGTTGCACAAGCTAAATTACTTCTTGCAGACAACAAGCAGTCAACTATGACTGCGATGGGCATTCAATCGCAAGAAACACGCTCCACGATGCAATATTTCAATCCGAGCCTACCTTCCATCCCGTTACCTGAATTTTCGGGTTCATACGAATCATATATTAATTTTAAAGAAACCTTTGTGTCTCTAATAGACAGCAACCCTCATTTAAAGAACATAGAAAAACTTTACTACTTGCGATCAACCCTGGGGGGTGAGCCATTGAAAATTATCAAATCATTAGCTACTACGGACGGCAGCTACGCCACTGCTTGGCAATTGCTTAAAGACCGATATGAAAATAAAAAGGCTATTATCCATGCTCATATGAGATTCATGTTTGAGATTCAAGCCGTTAAGGATGGCTCCCATCAACATTTAAGAAATTTCTTGGACTCTTTCCAAAATCATTATAAATCATTAGAGAACCTTGGCGAAAACATTTCTGATTGGAGCACAATGCTAATTTTTCTTTTAACCTCAAAATTGGATTTAGCTTCCCGTAAGGAATGGGAAAATTATTCCAAGCACGAGCAATCACCTCACATTAATCAGTTTATAACTTGTCTTACTGACAGATGTAAGTTTTTAGAATCTCTCGATTATAAGCTAGCTCACACGGACAGAAGGCCGGAAATTAAGCCAAGATATATTCAACAAGCCAAGGGCGTCTCACATACGCTCTTAGCTGCATCCCCCACCGCTAAGCCTTGCCCGTTATGCAAGGAATTTCATTTTTTGTATTCATGTAAGCGTTTTCATGACATGCCTATAAGCACCCGATTTGCTGAAGCCAAGCGTGCTAATTTATGTACGAATTGTTTGCGTTCGGGACATAAAATAGCTGATTGCAAATCCATCCACTATTGCAGAACATGTAAGGGCAAACACCATTCTTTATTACATAACCCAGTTACTAGAGAACCCGCGAGTTCACAATCGCAACAAGCCCCTATATCATTACCTCAAAACGAGCCTAAGGTTGCTCCACAAAATGACCGCAGTCTCTACTGCACAAATCAAAATCCAAACTCATATATTTTATTATCCACAGCTCGCATTAAGGTATACGATGCTAATCGTAGACTAGTTACTTGCAGGGCAATTTTAGATAACGGCAGTCAAACCAATTTTATTACTGACGATTTACGTAGACAACTGAACCTTCTATACGAAAACATAAATTTGCCAATTTCAGGAATAAGTCAGACTCTTGTACCGACTACCAAACGCGTAAAATTAGAATTCCAATCCTAAAATGGCGCGTTTACATTTAAGATACCTACTTTAGTAATCAATAAAATAACAAACATCATCCCTCAATATGAGATTAACCCTGAAATTCTAAATATTTCAAGCGATATTCAATTAGCCAACAACTACTTTCATGAGCCTCCCGAGGTGCAAATACTCATTGGCTCAGGTCTATTTTTTGATACAGCAGACATTGCCAAAATGTATCGCCAAATATTAATAGCACCTAATCAGCGTGATCTTCAACGCATACTATGGCGTGAAAACCCGGCTGACGAGATAGCCATTTTTCAACTCCAAACCGTAACTTATGGAATGGCAAGTTCCAGTTATTTAACAACACGCTGCCTCAAAGAAATATCCATTCAATGTAAAACTGAATACCCCAGGGAGAGTCGAATCCTCGAATTGGATACTTACGTTGACGATGTAATAACTGGCGCCTCCACTCAGGATGAGCTTAAACTTGTCCGTCAAAACCTAACTAAGGTACTAAAATCCTATGGCTTCGATCTACGAAAATTCACATCCAATAGTCCTGCCGTATTATCCGACATAGAGGAAACTAATCCAAATGTAGAATTTATATTAACTGACCGAGCTCACAGCAAGGCATTGGGTATAACCTGGAATTCTCGAGAAGACGTTTTCGTTTTCACTTCAAACATTAAATCTAAACCGCGCCAACTTACTAAAAGAAATTTATTGTCCACTATATCTACGATTTGGGACCCGTTAGGTCTTCTTGGGCCAATGATAATCACTATAAAAATTCTTTTGCAAAGGTTATGGTTGCAAAAGACTGATTGGGACGATCCCGTACCTCATGACATATATAGAACTTGGAGAAATTTTATTGATAATTTATCTTTAATTCAATCATTTAAAATACCTCGCCAAGTAACCGTCAGGGAACCGTGTTATCTTGAGTTACATGGCTTTTCTGACAGCTCTTTAAATGCTTATGGTGCCACAATTTATGTGCGTTCCATAGACTCTCGAGGCAACATGGGAAGCAATTTGTATTGCGCGAAATCACGTGTTACGCCTCTTAAAGCCATCTCTTTGCCCCGTGCAGAGTTATGCGGTGCTTTGATGTTAGCGCGTCTTGCCAAACGCATCTTAGCCGCAATTGATCTGAAATTTAATAAAATATTTTACTATACTGATTCTACGATAGTTTTATGCTGGCTTGCTTTAGAACCCCGCAGCCTAACAACTTTCGTTTGTAACCGAGTAGCGGAAATTCAAATGTCCACAAATATTGAAAATTGGCACCACATAAGCTCAGCAGACAATCCTGCCGACCTAATATCCAGAGGAGTGAGCCCTCAAGAGCTTCAAGGTTGTAAATTATGGTGGCATGGGCCCCAATTTTTAACTGAGCCAGCTTCAAATTGGCCGAGTAATACTCATATATCTAACTTTACACCCCAGTCAGCCACTCACGACATTCCGGAATTTAATGCCAGGGCATTTGTTTTAACCTCGCAGGAAACAAAACCTCAACAAGAATTTACCTTTATTAAAAATATGTCCAACCTATCTAAATTATTAAATGTCACAGCCTATTGTTTAAGGTTTATAAAAAATTGCAAGGAACATGCAAACTCTAGAATTTCGGGGCCGCTTACTCCCGAAGAAATAACATACAGTAAAAATCTCCTTATACAGTCTGTTCAGAATGCCGCATTTTTAGACGACATCCATTATCTAAAAGCCCACTCCCGAGTGAAAGCTTCCAGCAAACTAAAGGCTTTAAACCCCCTTCTTGATAAAAATGGCATCCTAAGGGTCGGAGGCCGACTTATGAATTCTGACCTAAGTAGTTCAGCCAAGCACCGCGTGGTGCTCCCCAAGAGACATATATTTACCGATCTAATTATTTTAAACGAGCATACGCGTAACCTTCACGCCGGTAGTAATGCCACACTATCTTTTGTGCGGCAGAATTTTTGGCCCTTAAATGGTAAAACTGCAGTCAAAACTATCCTAAAAAAATGCGTTCCTTGTTTTAGGGCGAATCCACAACCGCTGATCAACATAATGGGAGACCTTCCCAGTTCTCGCGTCAATATGTCTCACCCTTTTTCTGTCTCCGGCGTTGATTACGCTGGTCCCTTTTTGTTGAAACAAGCTAAATATTATAATCGCCGTTTCTCTAAGGCATATGTCTGCGTTTTCGTGTGCATGGCTGTCAAGGCGGTGCATATCGAGTTAGCCACCGAACTAACGACTGAATGTTTTCTAAGTATTTTGCGTCGTTTTATCTCTAGACGCGGTCTATGCAAGGAAATATATTCTGACAATGCAACAAATTTCGTTGGCGCCAATAGCGAGCTACGGAATATTCGTGACGTCGTACAACAAGACATTATACAAAACTTTTGTAGTGAAACCAAAATCAATTGGCATTTCATTCCTTCTAAGTCGCCCCATTTCGGGGGAATCTGGGAGAGCTCAGTAAAATCCATCAAGAGTCATTTACGACGTATTGTAACTGACTCGAATTCCTTAACTTATGAGGAATTTTATACATTATTAGTGCAAATCGAAGGTGTCCTGAATTCTCGCCCGTTGTGCCCACTCAGCAACGATCCACATGATCTGGAACCCCTGACACCAGGTCATTTCTTGATAGGCCACCCTTTAAACATGTTTCCTGACCTCAATATCCAGGAAAGGCCTGTCAATCGTTTGTCTCGCTACCAACATGTACAATACATGCTTCAACATTTTTGGACACGATGGAGATCAGAGTATTTGCATACCTTACAACAAAGATCTAAATGGCAATTTGCTCCTGCGTCCTCCGAACTGCTAGGAGCCATGGTCTTACTGAAAGAAGACAACGTTCCTCCGCTTCGTTGGCCTCTAGGTCGTATCACTGCTGTACATACTGGAAGAGATGGTCGTGTGCGAGTAGTTAGTGTAAAAACCTCCAGTGGTGTGTTACGACGAAGTGTTGTGAAGGTGTGTATGTTACCAGTGGAAATCAGTTGTACCTAATAAGTTGATATTGTTGAAGTTCTATGGCATTAGTATAGTTTAGTGATAAGGCATTTTGTGCCATTTGTTTTAGCAATGTTTGCTTCTCATTTATGTTGAACCTTAGGCCATCATCTGTAGATGGCATTTTATCTCATTTGTCTTTATCTTGCTTATTTTGTTTATCTTGAGTTACTAGAATACTTTGAAAGGTATCCCATAATACTTTCAAGGGGGGCGGTATGCTAAGGCGAATTTCTTATTATGATGTAAACCCGCTGTTACGTCATCATCGAACAATTCGGTATTTGTGACAATAAATACCATCAGTGCGTACATCCTACAGTTTTTCAGTGAAACATTATATACCGACAGTGAAAGTGCGTGAAGACAGTCGCATCCGAACCCTTGCAAAAGACGGTCGTGTGAGAGCTTTTGAAAGCGACATCGACGCCCAATCGTGCGTGTTTTCGGTTGTCCGTCAAAGGCTTTTGTTGTGAACGTTTATTGCCCACAGCGGCACAGGATAAAAGGTATTTATACCTTTTATTAAGTAGTTTGGTGTAGTTGTAGTTATTACATAACCGCTCCACCGCCAATCGTTATTGCTACAAAAAGCAATTAGTCCTTCCCTATAATAGCATATTTATATCATCTCCTTAATCCCAACAATCCATTGGTCCTATAAGTCGATCCGAATTCACCAGTCCTATGGTATACGCATGTCCTAAATTAAATATCACTTTGCATTTCAGCGAGCTTTTTAAGTAACTATTTTAGCTTTTAAATTTGTGTTCAAGCTCCATATGTAGCGGGTTAAAATATGTACAATATTAGCTACATACTTTCGTTAAATTAAATAAGCGATTTCGCCGTTTAGTTACAAACAAATACTTTAGCATCAAATCTGTTAGTTTTCAGTTTTAAATTCATTTTAGCGGCATAAAACACAAAGCAACCTGAAAATTATAGTTTGCTTTATACTTCTTAAATAAGAAAGGAAAGGGATTTGCTTTGTATTTAAAAGCCATTGCACGTTTTTGTATTACACACAAACCTGCTCGGTTGTTAACCTAAAATATTTAATACATTTGCAGGGGATAAAGTTGTAAAGCTGAACCAATCTTGCAAACACGTTAAGCCGCAACGTTCCTGTGATCTTTTGATGTAAAGGCCGACCGTAATCGTAAGCTGTAAATCTTATCTAAACGCTTTGTTTGACAAACCGGTAGGTTTTCGACGTCTGGCATTAAAGACCACATTGCAGGCTAATAGTCATAAAACGTGATTTATTGGTTTATACGCTATTTGACATTTTTCGTGGCTTGAACAACAACCCATAATATTTTAATATTTCTCATCGCACATCTGACCGGTACCGTTTTACAACATTTTATTGTAGATCTTTCAAAATAACAGTCACTATGGCTCCGAAGAAGGCACATGTAGTAGAACTAGAATTACTAAAAACACGTATTATAGAAATGTTTGAGCTTAGTAAGCTATACAAAGTGACCCAACTTTAAAAACGTTGTTCCTTATTCAAACAAGGGGCGTAAATGACCTTTACAGAAATTTCAATACAATTTTAGTTGCTGTCTTAGCCTCCTGTGACGAGGCAGAATTATTAAATTACAACGCCTTACGGAAGGAAGTAGATTCCGCTTATTATTGCATACTGCTGCATCTCGAAACTATGCAAGAAATGAAAGCACCACAAATTACGCAAAATGCTCCAAGCAGCTCGGGATCAAAATTGTTACCGTTAAAGCTCCCACTTTTTAAGAATGAGGTAACTGAATTCTCATCTTTCATCGATTTATTTGACAGTCTGGTCTATAACAACGCGTCGCTGTCCAATATCGAAAAGCTAAATTATCTTATCAGTTGCTGTACCGGGGAGTCTTTGAGAATCATTAAATCGGTACCCATTTCGGGAGATAACTTTATTATTTCCTATAACGCTTTGCGTGAGCGATTTAGCAATCCGCATTTATTGGCAACTTTGCATTGGAAAGCAATGAAAGACTTTCCACCTTTAAAATCAGAAGACCCTAAGAAACTTAGGGCACTTATTGATTGTTTTTCAGAGAACCTTGCTGTTCTAACTAACTTAAAGTTTCCTACTGAACATTGGAACTTTATTCTAGTCGATTTTCTTTTAGAAAAGCTCAATCCGTTCACTAGAAAACGCTTCGAACTCCAATCGGATCCGAAGCAAATACCCAATTTCGAGGATTTGAGATATTTTTTAACTCAACAATGTGCAGCGTTGGAAACCTTTTCTTCAACCGCACCTGTTTCTTATTCGACGACTGTCCATACATCTCACACATCAGTGCCTAAGAAATCCTCAGCGTTTCAATTTAAACCAAAAGTTTCTTCTAACGTAGTTTCACTGGACACACCAAGTAGCTCCAGTGACTCAAAGAATTCATTTTTGCACCATTGTCCTTCTTGCAAAGGCAATCACTTAATTTACAGATGTCAATCGTTTCTAAAGAAAACTCCGACGGAACGTTTCGACATTGTCAAACGCTCACGCCTTTGTTTAAATTGCTTACGAACAGACCATGCGTCCATGCAATGCAAATCTTATAATTCCTGTCGAACTTGCGCCAAGCCGCATCATACCTTGCTACATTTTGAACCGCAACCTGCTTCTAGCCGTTCAGCTGAACCGACCGCTACACACATGCATAAAAATGCCAATAGGACGCAGTCAGCCTCTCCTATTCCGGCAAATGTTTTGTCTTCACAGACGAATTCAAATCTTGGGGTTACTGTCTTACTCTCCACTGCTGTTGTGGAAGTTCAAGATCGTTCTGGTAGATACAAACCGATCAGGGTACTCTTAGATCCTGGCTCTCAAGCTAGCTTTATTCGAGACGATTGCGTGAGCAAACTTTGGCTTCCACGCATACGTTCTCAAGTTCCGATTTATGGACTTGGGCAGACAACTTCAGCAGTCAATAGGGGTGCCGTTAGCTGCACCATTCGCTCTATTTTAGACTCTGAAAAATCTCTAGAAGTCACAACTTTTGTGCTTTCGTCAATATCTGGCAAATTACCTAGCGTTGAAGTTCCTAATAATTGGGAACACTTATGCGGCCTGCACCTTGCAGACCCGACCTGGAACTCCCCAGGAACCATTGACATGCTCCTTTGAGCAGATGTTTATCCGTTCATCATCAATGGCGGTGTTATACATGGCAAATTTCTTCAGCCTGCCACCATAAATACAATTTTTGGTTGGACTATCATTGGTCCCACAAAAAGCTTGCAGTCTGATACTGTCCAAGCATTTTTTACTTCTGTAGAAGATCCTATCGACCAGACCCTAAGGCGGTTTTGGGAGATACAAGAACTGCCATCCAAGCCTTATACTTCTCCGGAAGAAGAAAAGGCAGATTTGATTTTTGAAAACACGTTTTCTCGTGACCCTAGCGGTCATTTTATTGTTGCGTTACCGTTCAACGATACTTTGCCCGTTTTTGATAATTGCTTTGAGATGGCTAAAAAAAGACTATTCTCGTTGGAGCGCAAATTGCATGCTCAACCGGAGCTACGCGCCCAATACAACAATTTCATGCAGGACTATCTTGATGCGGGTCATATGGCATTACTCGATTCTCCGCCCGTTGGGAACGATAATTATTTTTTACCCCATCACCCTGTGTTTAAAGAAGAAGGTCATACTTCTAAAATTCGTGTGGTTTTGACGCCTCTGCAAAGGCTAAAAACAACGTGTCACTTAATGACACTCAATTGGCTGGACCTAGTCTCCAAAATGACATTTCGTCAATCTTACTTAAATTTCGCTCTCATCGTTTCGTTTTTACTTGTGATGTTCGCCAAATGTATCGACAAATTTTGGTTACCGAAGAACATCGAAAGTTTCAGTTAATTGTTTGGCGGTTCTCCGCAGAAGAACCCATTCAGACTTATCAGCTTAATACAGTGACCTATGGTATTAAGTCATCGCCTTATCTAGCATTAAAAACTCTTCAGCAATTAGCCATTGACGAAGGCAAAAGGTTTCCGTTAGCCGCTGAGGCTATACGGTCAAATCTATATATTGATGATTTCGTCGCCGGTGGAGATTCTATACAAACGGCCCGCGAAATTAAAGATCAACTTATCCGACTTTTACATTCGGCTGGGTTTGAACTTCGAAAATGGAGTTCTAATTCAATTTCTATTTTGGAAGGCATTCCGTCAGATTTTTGCCAATATACTTCTCTCGATTTCGATTCTGACGAATCAATAAAAATATTAGGTCTTCAATGGTCACCTACAGAAGATATTTTCTCATTTCGGGTTAAACCATTAAACCCAATATGTACAAAGCGCAACATACTTTCACAAGTTGCCAGAATATATGATCCATTAGGGTTTTAGCCCCACTAACACTTTTGCAAAACGCCTAATCCAGCATCTGTGGATGTTAGGTTTGAATTGGGATGACATCCCACCAGCAGACATTTCGTCTCAATGGCAGCAGTATCAAGAAGAGTTGCCGTTATTATCGTCATTAAAGTTACCACGTTGTTTACCCCCTTCGGATCCTTTTACTTGTCATTTGCATGGGTTTTGCGATGCTAGCGAGGTAGGGTATGCAGCGGTAGTGTATTTCAGTTTATAAATCAAACTACTGGAGAAATAACTGTACAATTTGTAACCGCTAAAACAAAAGTAGCTCCAATTAAGCGCATTTCAATTCCACGTTTGGAATTATGTGCCGCCGTTTTATTAACCGATTTACTTTCTTTTACCATTCGGTCTTATCAAGGCTTGATTGACATCTCCGATGTTTCAGCGTGGAGTGATTCTACGGTCGCTCTCACTTGGATACGTTCTCCACCTTTTCGTTGGAAAACTTTTGTGGCAAACCGTGTTAGCCACATTCAAGAAATCATTGCACCTAGCCGATGGTTTTATATTAAATCTTCGCATAATCCGGCTGATCCTGCATCTCGGGGATTAATGCCAAGCGCGGTTATTTCATGTTCGCTATGGTGGGCGGGGCCTGAATGGCTTCACTACCCTAGTGACTCGTGGCCGCCTCAACCAACATTGTCAACCTCAATTGCTGAGGTAACTACGGAAAAGAAGATCCTAACATTTGTCGCTCAAACAGATCCAAACGTCATTGACACTTTACTAAGTCGTTTTTCATCGTTATATAAAATCCAAGGCATCGTGGCTTACATTTATAGATTTTCTAAACCCATGGCTCAACGTCATACGGGTCCCTTAACAGACATTGAATTACACAATGCTCTCATGATTATCGTTCGGCATGTACAAAATGTTACATTTTCAAAGGAAATAGCTTCGATCAAGGCAAACCGTAAATTACCTAAAAGCTTGTGAAAACTTTCTCCATTTGTTGATCCACAAAATATCTTAAGAGTAGGTGGGCGCTTGACACATTCTTCGCTTTCCTATTTCGAAAAGTTTCCTGCGTTATTGCCCCAGCGGCACCGATTAACCGAACTTATCATTCGGTCAACTCATGAAAGGTATTGCCATCCCGGTGTTAATACCACAGCGTATCTTATCCAACAGAATTTCTGGATCCTCTCTATTAAAAATTCAATCAGAAATTATTTATCATCCTGTCATAGATGTTTTCGTACCAAACCGGTCCTGGTAACTCCTCCTATGGGAGACCTACCGGCAGCACGTATTACCCAAATCAAACCGTTCAGTATTGTGGGTGTTGATTTTGCTGGCCCTCTTTTAATAAAGGCTAACCGCCTACGAGGCTCTAAAACTCTTAAGGCCTATATTTGTATTTTTGTTTGTTTTGCCACTAAGGCAGCACATATTGAACTTGTGTCGGATTTGTCGGCAGACGCGTTTCTTGCCGCTTTACGACGATTTATAGCACGGCGAGGACGCTATTCTCAAATATTTAGCGATTGCGGTACTAATTTTGTAGGTGCCTATCGTCAGCTTATGAGTTATCTGCATAGTGCAGTAACCTCAGAAAAGATAAAGTGGTCGTTTAATCCACCTAGCGCCCCTCACTTCGGTGGCTTGTGGGAAAGCGGTGTTAAGTCGGTAAAGACACACCTAGCTCGCGTAATCGGCGAACAAAAACTTACCTTTGAGGAACTTTACACAGTTCTTACACAAATTGAATCTGTTCTAAATTCAAGGCCACTCTGCGCTTTGAGTTCGGATCCAAATGACTTGCGTTGCCTAACACCAGGTCATTTCCTAACTATGGAGCCTCTTTCTGCACCACCAGATGAGGACCATTCAACCAACGTTTTACCATTAAAAAGCAGGTGGAAACTCCTGCAAAAACTCCACCAAGACTTTTGGGCTCGCTGGAGCCATGAGTACTTCCATACTCTGAATCAAAAGGTTAAATGGCACTCTAAGGTAGGTGTCCGACAAGTTGAAAAGGACACTATTGTCCTCATCAAGGACGACCAGCTTTCTCCACTTCAATGGAAGTTTGGTCGTATTATTAATACCTTTCCCGGTGCGGACGGTATTATACGTGTCGCTGAAATCAAAACGGCACATGGCACACTAAAACGACCTTTGGTCAAACTAGCGCCGCTACAGGTATTTTAATTTTATTTTTATGTTTAGATGTATATACACATTTCTTACATGTATAGTAGTATATTATTTTTACATATTTGCTTATTTACATATAAATTTTTATTTTTGCATAGTTGGTAATATCGCTCGCTGTAGTGTACCACCCTATCTTTCGTTACCTGTTTTCCTAGCAAGGTCAAATCCCATGTGATTTCCTTCACCCAACCTACTTCCCTCCTTTTCAAAATTATATGAATTTGGTGGGCGGTATGTTACGTCATCATCGAACAATTCGGTATTTGTGACAATAAATACCATCAGTGCGTACATCCTACAGTTTTTCAGTGAAACATTATATACCGACAGTGAAAGTGCGTGAAGACAGTCGCATCCGAACCCTTGCAAAAGACGGTCGTGTGAGAGCTTTTGAAAGCGACATCGACGCCCAATCGTGCGTGTTTTCGGTTGTCCGTCAAAGGCTTTTGTTGTGAACGTTTATTGCCCACAGCGGCACAGGATAAAAGGTATTTATACCCTTTTATTAAGTAGTTTGGTGTAGTTGTAGTTATTACATAACCGCTCCACCGCCAATCGTTATTGCTACAAAAAGCAATTGGTCCTTCCCTATAATAGCATATTTATATCATCTCCTTAATCCCAACAATCCACCCGCCTTTAGTTATTGTTAAGTCGTATTTCTTTATGATGTAAACCCGCCTTTAGTTATAGTGAACGAGGGGTTTGCATCCCTTCCTAACTTGTTAGGACCAGTAGTCGTCAGGCACTCGTATGATAAGCTGCGCGCTCCTAATATTGATGCACCCTAGCGTGCTTTATCGATATTTAACACAAGATTTATGTAATCCGCGATTCCTTATTATACGTTATATATTTGTTTTGTGTGCTACAATGTTAGTTATTTTACCCGTAAATAAAGGCATAAAATTAGCCGCACATTTCTTTATTTGGAAGTGATATCCTACCAGTGCGATACCAAGCAAACCTTTTGTACTTGGTCCACTACAAAAAGGGTCTCCAACCAAGGCTGAAGAACCATATCAGAGGCCTAAGGAGCCCCCTCGCCTACACAAAGTTTATTGTGAGTAGACCAATTCTGAGCTAGGGTTAAGGATTTGGTACTTTCTTGTAAAAGCTGTGATAAATTATCCCCCTGATAATGCAAAGTCGTATCATCTGCATAAAGAATAAGGTTAGAATCGCATAAGAATGTTGGTAAATCATTGATGAAACATAGGAACAGCAGAGGTCGCAATATGGAACCTTGGGGTACACCTGTCGGGACATTAACTAGAGAAGAAAAATTATCTTTGTAATGCACTAATTGAGACCTATCGTGTAAATACGATTTAATAAGCATGATACAACTTTCATCACAGTTCAGGGCATACAACTTATTAATTAGTACATGGTGGTCAACAAAATCGAACGCTTTGCTAAAATCTATGAAATCGGCCAAAAGGTATTGACCTTTTTCAAATGACTGAGAAATTTTTTCGACAAGATTAATAATTGCATGAGTGGTAGAGAGATTTTTCCGAAAACCAAATTGGTGGGTAGTTAGAAGTTGATGTTCCTCAAGAAAAGATACCAATTGATCTTTTAACACAGTTTCCAAAATTTTTGAAATAATAGGTAACAATGAAATCGGTCTGTAGTTTTCAATCAATGAGGTGGTACTTTTTTATGAACTGGGACAACCTTTGCTTGTTTCAGAACATCTGGAAATATGGAATCCTTAATGCAGAAGTTTATGAGCTTTGTTAACGGTATAACTATGGTATTAGATATAATCTTTATGAGTGCACTATTCAAGTCAAAGAGATCTCTGGAGTTTGTATTCTTTAAAGTTGTAATTAGATCTCTGACATGATTATACGAAACTTCTTTAAATTGAAATTTATTTTTGTCATTAACAGATACAACAGAAGGAGAAACTGGTACACCCCTATCACAAATATTTAAAGTTTGTACAACTTTATTTACAGATCCAATAAAATAGTTATTAAATTCAGTAGCGGTAAAGTTTGTATCAACATCATTTGTATATAATTTTCTGTGTGAATTAATTAATTTCCATTTTAGTCGATTATTATTCCCAGCTTTACGTAGAAAATTGTCGTATGCTTGACGTTTAGCTTCCTTCAAAGCAAATTTATAATTGTATCTTAATTTCTTTAAATATGATTTCAGATTATTACTAGGTTGTGCCTTGTGCATTTCAAGAAAGAATATATAATTTTCCCGCATTACCGCGAAATCATTAGTGAACCATTAAATTTTTTTAGAGTGAGAACCTGTCGTAACTTTAGAAATTTTTTTAGGAAAACAAATTGTAACTGCACTCATTAGACTAGTTAACAAAATATTAAACTTTTCATGAACATTTAAATTGTCGTCATCAATAAAGTTCCAATTCAGTGATTCTACGTGTTTGTAAAATTTGAATTTACCATACCTAGTAAAAGGTTGAGAAAGCTTGGTCTGTTCCTTCAAGTTGTAATTATCAGTGAACTTGCATTGCATGTACAACCCATAATGATCTGAAAGCCCCGTATTCAGAACCCGGAATGTAGAATTAGATAAGTTAGTAAAAATATTGTCAATACAATTTTTATAGCGTGTAGGAGCCATATTTAGAGGATGGAGCCCATGAGCAGCAAAAAAGTCAATTAGACCATGAGCATCGTTATCATTTGAACCAAAGCGAACGTTAAAGTCTCCACAGACAATTATATTACTTTGATGACAGATTTCATTAAAAACCCTATCAAAAATTTGGTAAAAAATGGTTAAGGACCCCTTATTAGGAGATCTATAAACAGTGATTATATTTAAATTAAAACTTTCGAGATAAACAGATGCCAATTCAGCATGTAATTCAAGTGCGCACATATTGACCCTATCAAGTTTTTTTGGCTTGTATTTCCTATTGACTTCACCCAAAATCGCAACTCCACCCCCCACATGTTTAGTTCTAGAGAAGGCTGAAATAGGGACTAAGTTATTAACTTTCAAATACTGTAGTCGAGCCTCATTTATGTATACTTCATTTAAGCATAAAAAATTACACAGTATATTTTCCGCAATTAAAAATGCCTCCAATTCATTTACTTTTTTGTTAATAGAATGAATATTTAAAACAAAAAATATTAAGAGATTTGCCTTTTCCAGATGTATTAAAACAGATATCATCAGGTATATTATCTAATTTGTCATTATTATTTAAAAACCCTATTTTTAACTTTAAAACTAGGTTGTACAGTTTTCAAATGCTTGATTTGAGATAGAATATTCACTTCACTGGAATTTGTGTCAGCACATGAATTTACATGCTCAAATTTCAGCCCCAGTACAGAAGAAAAAATATTCAGTAATTTTAATTTACCCTTTCTATTCAGATGCAGCCCATGGCATGTGTAGTCATTTCTATTTAAGGAAATTGTTAAGTCGATTAATTTTGGTTTTCCAAGAGCTGACCTATTCATGTCCAGTACAGTACATAAAGATGAATTAACTTTGAAGATTGCCTTGTTATAATTACTGTTATCAAAGCGATAAGGAATTGAACATATATGCACATTTGTGTAATTGCAGACTTCTGAAAGCTTATCCAGAACAGATGTTGTGTATGGTGATTGTGCATAAAAATCAATATCATTAGTACCTCCAAGAATTATTACATGATCTAGTTTTGTAAAGCCATTAGAGATGTTAGAAATATCACAAATTAAATCAGCTAATTTTGCACCTGGTTTAACTATACTAAGAACTTCAGGCTTTTGGGTAAAGTTATTATTCAGAAGACTTGACAATCCTCTTCCATGGCTATCAGATAATATTAATACTTTAGATGATTTTAAATATGTTACATTGCCATAAGGATTTGTGCATTTTTTGGAATTTTGAGGAGTAAAACACGTTTGTACAGCTACATTATAATTTACATTGGTCGAAAAAATATTCTCAGGCAGAGCAGCTGGTTTAGACAGATTGCATTGCACAGGTTTGTCAAAAAAATCAATTTTGGAATCACTATTTTTAAAAAGTGGCGGGTGGCCACACATGATTTCAAACCATTGGTCTGTAAATGTCTCATCCAGAGTAGTTTTACTGTCAACATTAAATGTATTTTTAATACAATGATTTACCGCTAAAGGCTCGGTCTGTGTTTCTTTTATAGCCAATTCTATGTCAGTAAATTTCTTAAGGTGATTTTCAGACTTTTAATTTTATTGTTAGCAGCTTCTAACATGACCTGTAAAGATTCTTCATTAGCAGTAGCTGCAGTAAGAAGGAATTTATAATCATCCTTGAGTTTGGCTATATGATTATCTTTAAGTTTATTATCTTGAACTATATTATCTAGCCGACCTTCTAAATAAGCAATTGTTTCATCTAGACCATTATCTGATTGAAAACACATGTCACTATCACAACTTTTACAAATAACCTTATTATTCTTTAATAAAATAAAATCACTCTTCTTTCTTAATAGACAACTAACATGATAACTATCACAACATTTTACACAAATGTAATGGCTTAACTTCTTACAACATTTAAAATTAAAGGAGCTTACATCACAGTGTGTTAACTGGTCAGCCATCTTGGGTCTATTTGATGCAGAAAAATATATGACGTCAGTAACACCTGTTGACGTTACTGACGATTCATAATGAACCACGCGTATTGTTTTCTCAAAACATCGAATCAGTAAACTTTAGTTTTAATACTGGAAAATCCAGCTCAGCAATTAGTTAAAAATTTTACAATATTCATGCTTTTACGCATTAAACAAATTAACGTGTTCCTAGTTTGAAACACATAAAAAGAACTTATCGCTATCTACAAACCAAAACTGCATTTGTCGCCTTGTTGCAAGGAAGGATGAGATCCTCGTTATTTCATGCAACGATCACAGCGTTGCAGTGTGAACCAAATTCATCCAAAACAACTTCTACTATGAATTCGTCCCACGTGTCGAATCAAATACGGTTACGATACATTCTGCAGCCGTTGTAATTCTGTAGTTGAATTACGCCACCTTACTAAGGTAGCATCTTTACATTGTCCTTGTGTGTCTTAAAAGTTTGCATAACAAGTGTCGTCTTCTAAAAATTGTCTTCTAAATTTTGTATTCTAAAAGTTGCATCGTAAGTTGTTGCATTATAAGTTGTCACATTATAAGTTGTCGCGCGTTATTCGAAGATGTGCTTACTCATTGAAGTGGATTCGCAAATTGCCGGCCTGCAATCTAGGGTACATGTTATTGCTTCTTCCACATATGGCCGACTGACTACAAAACTAGCTCGGGCGGCCGAGGCGTCCGGAGGGGCACCGTCAAACAGATGTGTTTGTAAATAGCTGTAGATGACACAGATATATAACCACAAGTAGAATACCAAAGGACGATGCGGGCTTAACGTATTACTATTGTTGTTGAATGTAATTTACTATTGTTGTTAATAAAATTGTTATATTATTCTCGCAATTTTATGAAGGGATTTATTATCAAAAATAAAATTGTTACAGTTTATTCAAACAGCCACCGCCTGTTGTTAGCAACCAAACTAGCACTAAAGGATAATCTCTGTATTATGATTGGGCTACATGATCCCAATTTGAATATTTATTTGAATGACGATATTTATTTGTTTAATCAAATAGACAAAGTAACTTTTAGGTGATTTGCAGTCGTCAAAAAAAATTGTTACAATTTAACTAAAATAAGTAGAGCGATTTTTTGCGGCCCTTCTACGCCTTCATATTTTTATTTCGGATTATAAAATCCTTTATTTCTAATATGTACATTTACTTAATGCTTTACATACTTAAAAAGGTATAAAGGTTACAAATCCCATCCTTCCTTATTAAGTCATAATATTTGTATTTTATAATAGCGCTTGTTATGTTATCTTAAGTAATTGGTAACAAATTTGCTTTTTAGATTCGAGATATCAACGCATTAGATGCACTAACAGGCTTACCATTACTGGAATTAATGTTGGATGGAAATCCATTGTGTGATAATTTTAAGGAGCAAACGACATATATAAGGTAAAAATTGAGGTAGTATAGTAGGGAGATGCTTTCACAATGCTTTTCTTAATGAAAAAAAGGAAGGTATAAGAGGCGTGATTAAGCGGATATTCAATATGGCGATTTGCCATGGCCGTATTTGATTAATTCTATTGCAGAACCCAATTTCAGTTCATACGTATCAGCTGACTTCAGCTAACGGTTGTGATAACAGCATGACATAAGTTCTATCACTGCCGTCCTTCGGTAATCCAAAAAACTATATACGATAAATAAATTATTATATTTTCAAGCAATCAGAATTTATGTTATCGTACTATCAATTGTGCAAGATCCATCCGTGATCATTGTTTACTTACTTACGAAAAGTTATTCCAGTAGTTTTTTCTTATCAATGGCATCTCTACTGTTACAAGCGCGAACGTCACCCGACAGTATAGTTATTTCACGATTAGCAACTTCAAATATAATCTACACACACTAAGTTATACTATGAACTTAAAACGTGTATACAGGCGATAGAAACATCGACTCAACATGATGAACAGCATCTCCTCACTATACTACCTCGATGAAGGTAAAGCATAGTATTGACAAGTTGAATTTACATTGAAAGTATTTCAGGTTTAATAATGAAAACAATGCATATATGACTTCTTTGTTCATTAAAATTATTAATTACCAGGCATGAAATACCCTTACAACTGGATTAAATGATTTATGGTTTATTTCTTTTATTGATGATTAGCAAGAATATTTTGAAATTTCTCAAAAACGTCGTTGTTTATTTTGTGTATGCTTGGAACTTGCAGGTGTAATTTAAAAAAAAATATTATTAGTTGCCAAAAAAATGTGACTAGAAGCATCACTGTTCCTAAGTTTGGTTTTTAATTCAAATAATTAGGTTTTTATGGCATTGCGTTTTCAATAATTATCATCCTGAAGCAGCAATTTAAAAAATACTGAAGAAAGCGAAGATATTAAATAAACGTGAAAGAGCACTGCAAGATTTTGCTTTTTACTAATTGGATTACCTAGGTTTGTGATCTTTTTTATATTGACCTAACCTAGTATGATACCAGTAGCAGGATTTAATCTATTATAAACCACCATAGTATTGAAAACCTGTCATAAAACCTTTTTGACTCATTTCTTAAAACCTGAAGTTTTGTGCCATACTCTTTGGAACAGTATTGCTTTAAAAGAAAAAGTAAAATAAAAAATACACAAAGGCAAAAAAGAATTAGAGAAAAGAAAGCAAAGAAAGAAATATCTAGAAGGAAAATTATTTCTGCAAGTATAGTCAAAAGTAGTAATATATTTTTGATAAGTTTCAACATATTCCATAACGCGGTTTGTATATATATCTTTAAATTATTTTAAAATGTTGTAATGGTATCTTCGTTCATTATCATACTGCATGTCACCGAACATGCTATGTAGTCATAACTGCATCGTCTTTCTGTTTTGCGGAATGTTCGCAGGCAGTATTTAATTCCAAATGTGAGCCTTGTGGCTCGCATCTCTCTCTTTGTCTGTAGTGAAGTCCGGAAAAGATTTCCAAAGGTGATCAAATTGGTAAGTTGTTTTACATTTAAAAGTTCAACAACTTTATTTTTTATATTAGGATGGAGTTGAGCTCCCCCTCCTATTGGATTTGATATTGCAGAACCCATATCTTTGCCAACCGCAGTACAGACATGTTTGTGTAATGCTGAAGGTCAAGGAATTATACGGCAGTTTTTAGAACAGTACTTTTTATTATTCGATGCCGATTCACGTCAGCCATTGTTGCAAGCATATCATGAACATGCGCTATTATCGATGACAGCATGTTATCCTTATGGTCAAACTCAAAAGAATACTACTAGTTGGCTAAATTGGTACTACACCGATAACAGAAATCTCTTACGAATACAAGATCATGAGCGAAGAATTAAATTATTAAAACAAGGACAGCTGTCTATTGTGTCATTTTTAAATGAAATGCCTAGAACAAAGCATGATATGCGGAGTTTTACAGTTGATCTAAATATATTTACGGTGAGTTATTAATATTATAACTGTTTATAAATGGTATTTAGAATTATTTATATTATATTTACCTCTTTGCAAGAATATAATTAACAGGTGTCTCGATAATTATTGTAGATCTGTGTGGTTGTGAAATGAAATATTTGTTGATTCTTACTTTGCATTATCGTATTGACATTTCAAATTTTGATTTTCAAACAACAAATTTATTCCTGCTAAATGGTTGAATTGAGGAAAAATTTCTGTATTTTGTGTTGTTAAATTTTTTAATCTTTTATTATACAATTTTTGAGTTTTTTGTTTCAAATCGAAATGAAATAATTATTTAAAAATTATTCACTCTCTGGAATTGGTATTGATTTCACCAATGTGAAGTCTAATAATTTTGCACGAAGTAAGTATCAGCATTAATGTTTGATTAGACAAACCAGGATTGCAATAATTGTATGAAGATGTATCTGCTTTAAAAAAAAAAGTTAAAAGTTTGATACCTTTTCGATAAAATTGTTAGTTTTATCCCTCATAAACTGAAAAGCCACAAAAGCATCATTTTATCTTTGTTAAATACATATTGAAAGGGAACTTAGGTTCATAAATTATTTTACACCACAAAAAGGATAAACAAAATATTTGTTTCAGCAAATTCTCATAGCAGAAGCATGTTCTTTTAAGAAAGCTTTAGAATTATGAAGTAAATAATCGTGAAATTATTTAATAGGCATGTTCCGTATTATAATTATGTATATTTATTGTTATGGAGTCACTCTGGATTGGGCTAATTGGAGCTCCACTGTTGACTCGTAAAACTGTTATTTCGGGTTCTATGAACTCGAGCACCATCATTGGGCGTCATAAGTGAAGTCTTATCTTTGTTCCCCACAAATTAGGCATCATAAATTCTCGAAATTTGCCTTGGCTGCTCTGCTGAAAATCTAATTCAACTCCACTGTTGGTACACCATAAATCCTGCTAACTTACCTAGGAAGCTGAAAATAAAACTTCACCTAACTGCAACTAAGCTGCAATCTGCAAACTACTTTCCTACTATTCTATCCAAGAAACGCAACTGCAAAAATTCATCACATTCTATTTACACAAAGAAATCCTATGTCCAAAACTTTTCAATTACATATATCCTCGTTTAGGAATCAATTTATTTTCAAAATATTGTAAAATAAACTTTTACTCTTCGTACAAATACACTATTTAAAGTAAATGGGCTTAACCTCATACCTGACTTTAACCCCTGGCTTAATATGAGCTCACAGTAAAACCCTTTTAAACATGTGTGCACATCTTCGCATGTAAATTACAAAAAGTCCCCTTTACTTTGTACATAAACAACCTCTACACAATTAACTTAAATAATCATCCCTACATAACCATATTTTCAATTAATTCATTATAAACTTCAATAATAAATTCTTTAGTCCAAGGAATTCATAAAATACAACATGCATAAAGCACAGAATGTCAAACACATCAAGAACAATGTTTTCATAAAATCAGTTACCTGGAAAACATCACACCGCATGTGTCTGCATTCCAACCATCGACGATGTTGCCCTCGACTATGACTATAGGTTATTGAACCGCTCCCAAGTTGAGTCGCACCATCCTCGTTGACATGTAGCTATCCAAATCTCTCCAATTGAAACCGATAGCACATCCAAATCGCCCAAACTCCTCTACTGGTCCATCCACCATCAGCAAACCATTACTCGATGTATACACAATTTCCAATCCAACTTTGGGCGCCTTACAAGCCCCAACAACCAAAGTAAACTGAAGTCTGTACTTAGGTATTTTCTATTAAGCTTAGCTGTTGTTTTTATAAACATACTTCATAATTTCTAAACTGCAATTACTACAGTATACTAACTTGTCAGTGTAGTTATCAATTAAAACTTCTTAAAAGCACTGACAATATACCGACAATTATGTAAACTACTATTTATATTTGCATCGATCACAAGCGAAGAGCCTCTCACCCCTACAGCTGTTTATATAAACCAAAAATACCCCCCTATCATTTAATTCTCACAATTCACCACCCCATATAAACTACCTTTATTGGTAAATTTTTCAACCGTTGCAACATTTCTCAAAACAAATTCTTAACCGAAACCAAAATTTTCAAAACACCTGAGTTAGCCTTCAGTATTTCTTCATATTTTCATTAGCAAACATCAACGGTCTTCAAACTCTCGGAATTTGGTTACTCGAAAACACAAAACTACTGCGAAAACAACTTTCAACCGTCCAACGTGGCATTTTAATTCTTTGAATCTAGCCTCAACTGACTTCAAATTCTAAGTTAATGCACTCCCCTCATGTGATACCTGTTAACCTCATCGCTCTCCTTCTTACATACGAAAATTTTTCATCTCTTAGTTCGTTTACAAACCACATCACATATACCCTCTCTTAAACTTAAACTGTCGCGCGTCTCCCTTTTACTTGTTAAGTCCAATTATCTTTCTTTGTTTCTCACATGCACGCTAAATCAGTCCTTGAAACAATTCACCACTCCTAAATATTATAAACCCTACATTTATCTTACACCTGACAATTCCATCTCCCTTTTTTTATTTACTAACAACAGTCTGTCCTTGTTTTATATCGATCCCTGCTTGTTTTAACGTCCGCCTCTATTCGTAGAAAATATTATTGAGCTTGTATACAACGCTTCTCATCCTTGAAATAAATCATTACTTTGAACGTGCTATAATACTGGTCTTCGTAGCTGTCGAGTTTGTTTTCAGAACACTTTCATATACTCAGAAAACATCTCTTTCTACCAAGCTCATGCTTTTAAGCTAAATTATCCCCTAGAAATATATTTACACATGTTAATTGATGCTAAATTAATGTTTCAACTTCCTTCGAATTATACCCTTAAAATTATTGATTTTTATGCTAAAGTAAAATGAAAAAGCTTTTTAACTATTGTACGTAGATTCTAGTATAATTTAAGCTGCATTTTTATACTGTAGACTGAAACTTTTATCCTTTTGAAAAATACATAAAATTAATTGTTCCTTTATGCTACAGTATAAATATTATGAAAGTTTTTCGCGAATATTTGCAAAGCTGAAACTGAAGTAAAATTAACTCTAACAATTCTTACTCTAAACTATTTAATTGTTACCCTATATTTCTAAGACCTATTTTAACCTTTTACTAAGTAATATTTATACATGGCTGCATATCCTAAATTGTCTAATAAATTATCTAATTAATCTTAATCTACAAATTACATAGTATATATATATATATATATATATATATATATATATATGTATATATATATATATATATATATATATATATATATATATTATTGTGTAAGGGAGGGGGTTATAAGGTTTCTAAAGGTATATTTGTATTAATAGGGGTGTATGCCAAGCGATAGGGTCAATATTTCAGATTTAATAATTTAAAAACTATAAATTTTGCTATACTTTACATACGTTAAAGTATGTACCATTTCAGATTGAAACTTATATGCCAAAAGGTAGATAACATGACTTTATGACGTTGATATAATGCACGGTACTTGAGGTTTTATACTGAGTTGATATTTCATGAGCCAGTTGAGAGTACATTTGCCGTCGGAAAGCCGGACGCATTTATGGATATCTGCAATATAACAAAGCGTCCAGGTCGTGTATAAATTCTTTGGCTTTTCTTTTTTTTATAGAATCAAACTTTTGGACGAATTGTAAATCAAAATTTAAAGTGAATCAAAATGTAAAAGGTTATTGGAGTTTAGTGAAGTGTTTTGGACCAATAGTAGAAATTTAAAATTATTATAAAGACTGTAGCGAAGGTATGTTGGACACTGAAAGAAAGATGATTTGTTATTGGATGTTATATGTTTAAAAATGTTATTCTAGTAAGCTAAGTTTGTTGATTTAATAACTAAGCAAAATAAATAAGGGACTTTTTTTTAAATTGTTCAGATACAGACCTATTTATGAAACCTGCGTTAAAATTGTAAAATAGTTTTGAAATAAAAGTTTAATTGTGTATCATCGAGTATTTATTTAATCCAAGTGTGAAAGGAATAAGAAGCTTCGAGAAAGTAAAGGCGACGAAAGTATAAAAGGAGTTTATAAAAGTGTTTAAAAGTGAAAAGGGAAAGTCAGCGTATTTAAAGAAGATTTTGGAAGTGGTTATTGGTGCAAAGGAGAAAGCGACGGTATATTATTTAAGAAGATTAGTGTTGGTTTTGGGATAGATTTGGGTATTACGGCAGCAGGATATTGGAGTGGATAAAGAAGGCATCGACGACGTAAATAATTTTGGATTGATTTGAGAAGATATAACGGCAGAAAGGACATCGTATGGATAATTGGAATAGCAGGATTAGGAGGGATTTGTATTAAGACAGCGGGATTGATTTGGTTGTGCGAAGAGAGAATTAAGCGGGATACGGAGCAGAGGAACAGGAGATCGAAATACGGCGAGGAAGAATTGACGCAGGGGAAGTAGACAAAGGTTTTTTTACTAAATTCTAAATTGGGGTAACATTATTTCAGGTTTGGGTCAACGAAATTTGTTTTTAAAAAACACCTGGAGGCAGTGCGCAAGAGGACAATTTTGGAGAATCTATTGTAAAAGTGCGTACGGCGATTACGAACTTGAGCCAGCAGTCAAAGGAAGGACTTCAGCGCGGTATATTTCTGGTAAGTACCGTGAACATATATTAGAACGTCAGAAATTAAAGTCATAAAAGTTACATAAATTAATTTGACATCAGGCATCGTTGATCAATTAAGATTTGGCATATCAAAATAAATTTAGTACATTTCAAAAGTGGTAAAACAAACGAGGGTGCAGTTTGGTTGGGTAGTGCACATCTACTCACGATTGAACCCACGGTGAGTAGGTGAGAAAACCCTGAGATTAAAGTTTCAAATAGTCGAGGCATATAAAATATATTAATTAGTAAAAGAAAAACCAACCAAACGTTTGCTAAAGCACCTCGATTTGAAGTCAGACATTAAGTAGTAAATTTGTGACGACGACAAAAGTCGTGTAATAAAATCTTGTTTAAAAATAAAAGGCGCAGAAAAAGGAAGGGGGGGAGTTCAAGAAGGTGGCAAACCCAACGTGAGGCTCGAGAAAAAGGGTAAAAAGGTGTTAGAGTGAAAGAAAGTAGAATCCGGGAGCCCGAGTTAGGTGGGGCCCGCAAGTTTTTTTTTATAATTTTATAGGAAACGAGTTCAAAACAAGGAAACAGAGACACGGACATGGACCAGGCAACGGTACCAGAGGTAAAGGTGACAAAAACAGTCAGTTACCAGGACATTATGAGAGTTCTGATAAGTATAAAAGACGAAATGGAAGAAGCACACAAGGATTTAATGAACAAAATAAAAGAATGGCGGACAGATATTAAGACGACATGTACGGAACTAAAAACGGACGTAACAGACAAAACCGAACAGTCGCGGACAGATATCAAGACGACATGCACGGCACTAAAAACCGATGTAACGAACACCATTGCTGAAGCACACACGGAACTACAAACGGACTTAATAGACAAAACCGAACAGTCGCGGACAGATATCAAGACGACATGCACGGCACTAAAAACCGATGTAACTGACACAATTACAGAAACACACGCGGAACTACACACGCAATCGACAGACAAAACCGAACAGTCGCGGACAGATATCAAGACGACATGCACGGCACTAAAAACCGATGTAACTGACACAATTACAGAAAAACACGCGGAACTACACACGGAACCGACAGACAAAATCGAAGAGTCGCGGACAGAGGACGAACGCGGGACGGAATTACAAGACACCGTAGACCGCGTAGATGACGAGACAAAAATTACACGGGTAAAATTGCAGGGACAGACACAGCACATGACACCGAAATTGGGCGCGGACGACATGGTATTACTACTCACAGGACAAGTGGTACTAAATGTCAAGACATTGAGGGAATTCTTGGGAGTAATGAGAAACTTTGACCTAGCGACAATACTGGAAGCGAAAACGCGGACACACCATTGGGAACAAAACAGGGGTATCGACATATTTTGGTGGTGGTCGACGTTTTTTCTAAATTTGTAAAATTATTTCCTGCAAGACGGAGTAACACGGTGCATGCATTGCAGTCAATTGGAGAATTTGAAAGCCAAGTCGGGAAGATAAAAGAATTTTGGTAGACAACGCAACGTATTTCAACAATCAAAGATTCAGGAACGGGTTAAAGGGCAAATATTAAAGTATCATTTAGTAGCATACGACATCCAAAAGCTAATCCATGCGAACGTTACATACGAGAGGTGATAAAATATTTACGATTGGCGACACAGGAGCATCACGACAGATGGGTTAGGTATCTACCACAAATAGAAAATTTTATGAACAGCGTACCGAGTTCGGTTACGAAAACATGTCCGGTAACATTAATGCAAAGGATTATACCAGCTAGACCATGGAGGAGGAAGTCGAGGTACAAGACATAACAGAGTTGCTAAGTAATGCCAGGCGCAGAATCGAAAGGATGCAGCGTAGGGACATCGAACGAAGGTGTAGGAAAATTAAGAAAAGAACGATTTTGGAATAGATTTGGTAGTCGTCAAACGATTAAGGGTTTCAAACCGCGACAAAACATTTGCGCGAAGCTGTTGTTTCCTTATGAAGGGCCGTACAGGATCACGCGTATTTTGCTGAAGGCAATACGTTTGAGCTGGAGAATATGACAGGGGTATCGCGGGCGTTTTCATTTGGAGAATTTGTACCCATATAGAGTAGTACAGGAAGAGGGTTTAATAGGATAGGTTAAAATGTGGTTCATGTAACGGAAGGTTTAGTTTTTGTTTTTGTTTTTGTTATAGTAGTATAGTATAGGTTAGATAATAGCGTAGTGTAATAGATGTGAGAGAAAGGCGAATGCGGGTTGCCAAAGTAAAATAGAAACATCGAAAGGATGGTTTTGAATGAAAATCAGAAATTTTTGCACACCAGGGAAGAGAAAACATATGAAATTTCAATTTCATTAAAAACCAGTGGGGCCAAATATTGTGTAAGGGAGGGGGTTATAAGGTTTCTAAAGGTATATTTGTATTAATAGGGGTGTATGCCAAGCGATAGGGTCAATATTTCAGATTTAATAATTTAAAAACTATAAATTTTGCTATACTTTACATACGTTAAAGTATGTACCATTTCAGATTGAAACTTATATGCCAAAAGGTAGATAACATGACTTTATGACGTTGATATAATGCACGGTACTTGAGGTTTTATACTGAGTTGATATTTCATGAGCCAGTTGAGTACATTTGCCGTCGGAAAGCCGGACGCATTTATGGATATCTGCAATATAACAAAGCGTCCAGGTCGTGTATAAATTCTTTGGCTTTTCTTTTTATAGAATCAAACTTTTGGACGAATTGTAAATCAAAATTTAAAGTGAATCAAAATGTAAAGGTTATTGGAGTTTAGTGAAGTGTTTTGGACCAATAGTAGAAATTTAAAATTATTATAAAGACTGTAGCGAAGGTATGTTGGACACTGAAAGAAAGATGATTTGTTATTGGATGTTATATGTTTAAAATGTTATTCTAGTAAGCTAAGTTTGTTGATTTAATAACTAAGCAAAATAAATAAGGGACTTTTTTTAAAATTGTTCAGATACAGACCTATTTATGAAACCTGCGTTAAAATTGTAAAATAGTTTTGAAATAAAAGTTTAATTGTGTATCATCAGTATTTATTTAATCCAAGTGTGAAAGGAATAAGAAGCTTCGAGAAAGTAAAGGCGACGAAAGTATAAAAGGAGTTTATAAAAGTGTTTAAAAGTGAAAAGGAAAGTCAGCGTATTTAAAGAAGATTTTGGAAGTGGTTATTGGTGCAAAGGAGAAAGCGACGGTATATTATTTAAGAAGATTAGTGTTGGTTTTGGGATAGATTTGGGTATTACGGCAGCAGGATATTGGAGTGGATAAAGAAGGCATCGACGACGTAAATAATTTTGGATTGATTTGAGAAGATATAACGGCAGAAAGGACATCGTATGGATAATTGGAATAGCAGGATTAGGAGGATTTGTATTAAGACAGCGGGATTGATTTGGTTGTGCGAAGAGAATTAAGCGGGATACGGAGCAGAGGAACAGGAGATCGAAATACGGCGAGGAAGAATTGACGCAGGGGAAGTAGACAAAGGTTTTTTTACTAAATTCTAAATTGGGGTAACATTATTTCAGGTTTGGGTCAACGAAATTTGTTTTTAAAAAACACCTGGAGGCAGTGCGCAAGAGGACAATTTTGGAGAATCTATTGTAAAAGTGCGTACGGCGATTACGAACTTGAGCCAGCAGTCAAAGGAAGGACTTCAGCGCGGTATATTTCTGGTAAGTACCGTGAACATATATTAGAACGTCAGAAATTAAAGTCATAAAAGTTACATAAATTAATTTGACATCAGGCATCGTTGATCAATTAAGATTTGGCATATCAAAATAAATTTAGTACATTTCAAAAGTGGTAAAACAAACGAGGGTGCAGTTTGGTTGGGTAGTGCACATCTACTCACGATTGAACCCACGGTGAGTAGATGAGAAAACCCTGAGATTAAAGTTTCAAATAGTCGAGGCATATAAAATATATTAATTAGTAAAAGAAAAACCAACCAAACGTTTGCTAAAGCACCTCGATTTGAAGTCAGACATTAAGTAGTAAATTTGTGACGACGACAAAAGTCGTGTAATAAAATCTTGTTTAAAAATAAAAGGCGCAGAAAAAGGAAGGGGGGGAGTTCAAGAATATATATATTCTTCAACCTCCCCCCCACTCTATTTTTATATTTTAAACACTCTCACCCCGACTCCTATCTCTCCTGACTCCAATCTCTCCTCACACCTGTCTTTTATTTAGACAAGACTTTAAATACTACACGACTTTTGTCGTCGTCACAAAATTTTACTGAATGTCTCACTTCAAATCGAGGTGCTTTAGCAAACGTTTGGTTGAATTTTCTTTGATTAGTTATTATGTTTAATATGCCTCGACTATCTGAAACTTTAACCTCAGGGTTCACTCACCTACTCACCGTGGGTTCAATCGTGAGTAGATGTGCAATACTCAACCAAACAGCACCCTCGTTTGTTTTACTACTTTTTACTAAACTGAATTAAATTTTGTATGCCAAATTTTTAATAGATCATAGATGCCTGATGTCAGATTAATTTATGTAACTTTTATGACTTTTAATTTATGACGTTCTAAGATATTTCACGGTACTTACCAGAAATATACCGCGCTGAAGGCCTTCCTCTTACTGCTGGCTCAAGTTCGGAATTCGCCGTACGCACTTTTACAGTAGATTCTCCAAAATTTTGTCCTCTTGCGCACTGCCTCCAGGTAATTTTGAAACAATTTCCGTTGACCCAAACCTGAAATAACGTTACCCCAATTTAGAATTTGAAAAAGAACCTATGTTAACTTCCCCTGCATAAATTTTCCTTCGCTGTAGTTCGCTCTCCTTTTCCTCTGCTCCTTATCCCAATAAACTCTTCGTTGCAACCAAACCAATCCCGCTGTCTAAATGTAAATCGCTCCTAATCCTTCTATTCCAAAATATCCACACGCTGTCCTTTCTGCCTTTATAACTTTTCCAATCACTCCTAATATTTTACGTCGTCGATGCCTTCTTTGTCCACTCCAATATCCTGCTGCCGTTATACCCAAATCTATTTCCAATCCAACACTAATCTCTTCAAATAACCAACCCGTCGCTTTCTCTTTTTCACTAACAAACCACTTCCAAAATCTTCTTTTAACACGCTGACCTTTCCCCTTTCACTATCAAAACACTTTTACCAATTCTTTTAATTACTCGTCGCTTTTATTTCCTCGCAGCTTCTTATTTTTATTACACTTGACTAAATAAATACTCGTTGCTTCACGTATAAACTTTTATTTTAAATGAATTTACAAATTTTACGCAGGTTTTACAAAATAGGTCTGAAACTGAATAAATTTAGAAAAGAAGTCCCTTATTTACATTTGCCTAGTAATAAGATAAACAAACTTAGCTTACTATAACATTTTTACACATATAATATCTAATAACAAATCACACATCCTTGAGTGTCCAACATACCATTCCTATAGTCTTTATATAAATTTTAAAATTTCTACCATTGGTCCAAAACACATCACTAAACCAATAACCTTTTACATTTTAATTCACTTTAAATTTTGATTTACAATTCGTCTAAAAGTTTGATTTTATAAAAAAGAAAAGCCAAACAATTTATACACGACCTGGACGCTTAGTTATAGTGCAGATATCTCTAAATGCGTCCGGCTTTCCGACGGCAAATGTACTCTCAACTGGCTCATAAATTATCAACTCAGTATAAATCCTCAAGTACCGTGCATTATATCAACGTCATAAAGTCATGTTACTACCTTTTAGCATCTAAGTTTTAATCTGAAATGGTACATACTTTTAACGTATGTAAAGTATAGCAAAATTCATAGTTTTTAAATTATTAAATTAGAAATATTGACCCTATCGTTTGGCATACACCCTTATTAATACAAAAATACCTTTAGAAACCTTATAACTCCCTCCCTTACACAATATTTGGCCCCACTGGTTTTTAATGAAATTGAAATTTCATATGTTTTTTTCTTCCCCTGGTGTGCAAAAATTTCTGATTTTCATTCAAAACCATCCATTCGTCATTTCTATTTTACCTTGGCAACCCGCATTCGCCTTTCTCTCACACATATTACACTACGCTATATTCTAACCTGTCTTATACTATTATAACAAAAACAAAAACAACAAAAAAAAAACTAAACCTTCCGTTGCATGAACCACATTTTAAACTACCCTATTAAACCCTCTTCTTGTACTACTCTGTATGGGTACAAGTTCTCCAAATGAAAACGCCCGCGATAACCCCCTATCATATTCTCCAGCTCAAACGTATTGCCTTCCGCAAAAATACGCGTGATCCTGTACGGCCCTTCATAAGGAAACAACAGCTTCGCGCATATATTTTTGTCGCGGTTTGAAACCCTTAACCGTTTAACGACTACCAAATCCCCTATTCCAAAAATTGTTCTTTTCTTAATTTTCCTACACCTTCGTTCGATGTCCCTTCGCTGCGTCCTTTCGATTCTGCGCCTGGCATTACTTAACAAATCTGTTATGTCTGGTACCTCGACTTCCTCCCTCCATGGTCTAGCTGGTATAATCCTCTGCATTAATGTTACCGGACATGTTTTTGTAACCGAACTCGGTACGCTGTTCATAAAATTTTCTATTTGTGGTAAATACCTAACCCATCTGTTGTGATGTTCCTGTGTCGCCAATCGTAAATATTTTATCACCTCTCGTATGTAACGTTCGCATGGATTAGCTTTTGGATGTCGTATGCTACTGAATGATGCTTTAATATTTGCCCTTTTTAACCCGTTCCTGAATCTCTGATTGTTAAAATACGTTGCGTTGTCTACCAAAATTCTTTTTATCTTCCCGACTTGGCTTTCAAATTCTCCAATTGACTGCAATGCATGCACCGTGTTACTCCGTCTTGCAGGAAATAATTTTACAAATTTGGAAAAAACGTCGACCACTACCAAAATATGTCGATACCCCTGTTCACTCGTGATCAGGTTGCTTAAATAATCAATCGCCACCAATTCCAATGGTCCATTTACGCTCACGCTCATCGGCATATTCTGCAGCACCACGTTCTTGTCTTTACCTAGAATACAAATTTCACACCGATTTATCCGTTCCTTAATCACCGTGATATCATTTTTTGCGTAAAATGCTTCTCTGAATACTAAAAATGTTTTCCTGATACCTATGTGTCCGAATTTTAAATGAATTTCGTTTATGATTTCAGCGGCAACGTCTCTAGATAGCACTACCAGCTCTGCATCCCCTATTTTTTTCACCACAAACTGCCCTACGATGGTAAATCCCCTGTACTCTTCCATATTTTCTCTTGTAAGTTTCTCTCGTATCGAGCTCACCTCGCTGTGCCTCTGCGCCTCTATAAGTTTTGTGTTTGTCCATCGACCGACATCCCTGAATTCCTGCAAAGCAATTAAACACCCTTTTATGTTTTGATTCGATTCGATCTGCGGTCTGCTCAGAAAATCTGCCGTCACATTCTCCTTTCCCGGCTTATGTTTAATTTCGAAGTCGTATTCCTGTAACACCAATGCCCATCTATACAACCTACTGTTTAAAAACTCCTTTTTCTTCATGAACGTTACCACCGTGTTGTCGGATTCTATTAGAAATTTCTTACCTAACAAATAAAAACGTAACTTCTTCACCGCGTATACTATGGCCAACATCTCCTTCTCTGCCGTCGCATACCTGGTTTCGCAGTCTTTCAACACCCTAGAAATGAAAACAATTGGTACTTCAACTCCATCCTGTATCTGCACCAACTCAGCCCCGATTGCATATTTCGACGCATCCGTCCTCAAAATAAAATCATCTTTAAAATTGGGATATTTTAATGCTAACTCCTTGTAAAATGCACCTTTCAAATCCTGGAACGCCTTTTTCCGTTCAGCAGTCCACTTCCATCTCTCCTTTTTCTTTAACAAACCCACCAACGGTACGCACACTTCAGAATACCTCGGTATAAACCGCTTGTAATAATTTAGCACCCCTAGAAATCCTCGCAGCCCTCTCACATTCTTCGGTCGCTGAATGTTTTTCAACTCGTCCAATCTTTTATTGCAAATTTTCATCCCTTGTTCGCTAATTTCAAACCTTAAGTATGTAACCTTGCTTTTAAACAACTCGCATTTTTCTACGTTCAGCTTTAAACCCCCTTCGTCCAGTCGTTGGATCACCTTTTCTAAATGCTCCAGGTGTTCTTTCTCGTCCCTTGAAAAAATTAACAAATCGTCGACATAATGCGAACAGAAGCCTTCATATTCATTAAACAACTTCTGCATCGCTCTTACAAGTGCTGCTGAAGAACTACTTAAACCAAATGGAACTACAGAAAACATATAAATCTCGCCTTCGATACTAAAACCTGTAAACTTTTTACTGTCTTCATGCAACGGAATTAACCAAAACGAATTCTTTAAATCTAATTTGCTGAAAACTTTCATTTCATATACTTTATACAATAAATTATCCAACCCTTGTGGTTGCTCATACTGCGGTTTTGTAATCGCATTCAGTTTCCTCGCATCTAAACAAATCCTAATATCTTTTTTATTTGGTTTTGGTACTATAACTACTGGGTTCACATACTGAGTTCTCGCTGGTTCTATAATACCCTCTTTTAACATCCTGTCTATCTCTATTTTAACCCTATTTCTTATGGCAAACGGAATCGGATACACCCTTGTATTAAATCCGCTGTCTTCCGCGACCTCCAACTTATGTGTATACCGCCTTGCAAATCTTGGTTCTTCATTAAACAACCCTACATATTTATTAAATAATTCATCTAGCTTCATCTTCGTATCACTACTCACTTTCCCTATCTGTTCCTCATTTATAAATCTTACAAACACATTACATAATCGTACTTTAACCTGTCCATCATTATACTCATTAATCATCCCTAATCCTGTACTATCTATATTATTTCCATTCCTTTTTTCCTCACTAACCGTAGGTACCACCCATGACCTATCTTTATCACATATTCTAATTGACCTGCCTTTTCCATCTATATTCATCCCAAAATCCTCTATAAAATCCATACCCAATATGAAGTCTAACTGTAACCCTTTCGTAATTAAAAACTCTGCATTCCCTACTTCTTTATTTCCTATATATATCGGTACGCGGATAACATTATAAATCGTCGTAAGCTTTTTGTTCATCGCTGACCATAAATTAACCCCCTCAATTGTTCCTATTCTTTCCTTTAAAAATTCTCCATGTTCGATTACTACACTTTCATTTACCAGCGACAACTGTGACCCACTATCCACTAAAGCAACATAAACACGGTCCCTTAAACTAATATTTATAAATAACAAATTCTTTTTATTAAAATTGTAACTGTTTAATAACAAATCTCTTATACTATAGCAAACATCCACCTTAACTCCTAAGCAATCGGTCGTCCAAAAATCCGCGTTTTTTTTTCTTGAGGCGACTCATGAATTTCCACCACCTCAATCCTATCCGGGTCCGTAGTATTTGCGCTCGTTGTCATATGTTGGACGTTTACGTCCCTGCCCGTCCGGCTATTTCCATTTTGCATTCCTCCACCTGTATTCCGGCCGTCACCCTCGTGGTTGCCGTGCTGGTATCTGTTCTGTCCGTTGTAGGCGTTGTCCCGGTAATCCCTATTTTGATACGGTCGTCTATGTGCCTCGTGTCCCCAATGATTCCTATGTCCGTAATTAAAATTTTCCTGTCTATAATTTTGTCTGTTTTCATGGTACGGTGGTCGTCGACTGTCTTCCCTGTAACCCCTGTTCTGTTCCCAATGGTGTGTCCGCGTTTTCGCTTCCAGTGCTGTCGCTAGGTCAAAATTTCTCATTACCCCCAAGAATTCCCTCAATGTCTTGACATTTTGTACCACTACAACTCTGGTAACCTCCGGTTCCATATGTCCTGCCAGTAGAAGTACGATGTCGTCCTCGCTCAATTTCGGTGTTAAGTGTTGCGCCTGATTAAACTTGTCGATCGCGTATTCTTCGCGTGTACCGTGAGTCCTGCTATAATGTCCTGTAATTAGGTTCGTCCTTATGTCGGTCTGATGTGTAGTGTTCCAAAACTGTTCTATAAAAAGTCTTTTGAAGTCCGCGTACGTGTCATACTGTCTACGAATAATATTATGCCACTTTTCGGCATTTCCTGTCAAACTTGCCCCCACGATCTGTAATTTTGTCCGTTCGTTTTCAGTCCCTACTATCTCGTCCAGTCGGTCCAGGAATCCCATGGGCTGTTCTGTCTTACGTCCCTCAAACTTTGGTAAAGCGTCCCGGTTTAGTCGAAAGTGCGGTCCGTAATCCAGTCCAATTCGCCTCCTATCTATGTCGTCGAGTTTCTCGTGAATTTTTCTGAAGTCCTGTCCTACCCTGGTTTCTAATCCCGCGACTTTGTCGTCAAATTTTTCGTCCAGTTTTGTCCTACCGTGTACATTTTCGTTTTGTATGGTCTCTAATGCCTGTCCTAAATTTTTGTAGTTGTTCCCATGTCGTTTGTCACATGTTTGTATTTCGTTGCTTAAATTTGAAAACCCGCTAATCATTGTTTCTTCCACTGTGTCTACCCGTGTCTTAATTTCAGTTTTTAAGTCAGTCCGTGTCGCGTTCAAATCTCCTTGCAACTGTGCCCGTGTGTGTTCTAACTTGTCGTCAACCCTGTCTATTTTTTGTTGAACCTCTGTCCGCACGTCGTCTTTTTCAATCTGTATTTGAGTAAGTAAGTATTCTTGTGTGTGGTTCATTTTCGCCGTCAGGTCCGCGTGCGCTGTCCTAAACTCGTCCCTTAGCTCGTTATGTGATTGCGTAATTTTGTATGTCAGTTCTGTATGTGATTCTACCATTTTGTGCGTCAGTTCTGTATGTGATTCTATAATTTTTATGGCTAACGCCGCATTCGCTTCTTTTTGTTCCGTGCGTGATTCATTAATTTTGTTTGTCAGTTCTGTCTTTAATTCTGTCTGTGATTCTACCATTTTGTGCGTCAGTTCTGTATGTGATGCCTTAAAATCGTCTTTCATACTCATCAAAAATCTCATAATGTCGTGGTTTCCGTCGGCTTCTGCGGCTCTCACCTCCGGTACCGTCACCTGGTCCATATCCGTGTCTATCACCTCCAACTCTGTCTGCTTCGTGTCCGTCTCCTGTAGGTCGCCTCCGGCGTCTAGCTCTATGTCTTGTCTCCTTACATCCATTTCAACCCCGTAAATTAGTCCTGATCGTGTGGTCCTTTTTGTGTCCTCGTCCGTCATATCTGTTTCCTGTAAATATATATAAAAAAAAAACTTGCGGGCCCCACCTAACTCGGGCTTCCGGATTCTACTTTCTTTCACTCTAAACCTTTTTAACCTTTTTCTCGAGCCTCACGTTGGGTTTGCCACCTTCTTCAACCTCCCCCCCACTCTATTTTTATATTTTAAACACTCTCACCCCGACTCCTATCTCTCCTGACTCCAATCTCTCCTCACACCTGTCTTTTATTTAGACAAGACTTTAAATACTACACGACTTTTGTCGTCGTCACAAAATTTTACTGAATGTCTCACTTCAAATCGAGGTGCTTTAGCAAACGTTTGGTTGAATTTTCTTTGATTAGTTATTATGTTTAATATGCCTCGACTATCTGAAACTTTAACCTCAGGGTTCACTCACCTACTCACCGTGGGTTCAATCGTGAGTAGATGTGCAATACTCAACCAAACAGCACCCTCGTTTGTTTTACTACTTTTTACTAAACTGAATTAAATTTTGTATGCCAAATTTTTAATAGATCATAGATGCCTGATGTCAGATTAATTTATGTAACATTTATGACTTTTAATTTATGACGTTCTAAGATATTTCACGGTACTTACCAGAAATATACCGCGCTGAAGGCCTTCCTCTTACTGCTGGCTCAAGTTCGGAATTCGCCGTACGCACTTTTACAGTAGATTCTCCAAAATTTTGTCCTCTTGCGCACTGCCTCCAGGTAATTTTGAAACAATTTCCGTTGACCCAAACCTGAAATAACGTTACCCCAATTTAGAATTTGAAAAAGAACCTATGTTAACTTCCCTGCATAAATTTTCCTTCGCTGTAGTTCGCTCTCCTTTTCCTCTGCTCCTTATCCCAATAAACTCTTCGTTGCAACCAAACCAATCCCGCTGTCTAAATGTAAATCGCTCCTAATCCTTCTATTCCAAAATATCCACACGCTGTCCTTTCTGCCTTTATAACTTTTCCAATCACTCCTAATATTTTACGTCGTCGATGCCTTCTTTGTCCACTCCAATATCCTGCTGCCGTTATACCCAAATCTATTTCCAATCCAACACTAATCTCTTCAAATAACCAACCCGTCGCTTTCTCTTTTTCACTAACAAACCACTTCCAAAATCTTCTTTTAACACGCTGACCTTTCCCCTTTCACTATCAAAACACTTTTACCAATTCTTTTAATTACTCGTCGCTTTTATTTCCTCGCAGCTTCTTATTTTTATTACACTTGACTAAATAAATACTCGTTGCTTCACGTATAAACTTTTATTTTAAATGAATTTACAAATTTTACGCAGGTTTTACAAAATAGGTCTGAAACTGAATAAATTTAGAAAAGAAGTCCCTTATTTACATTTGCCTAGTAATAAGATAAACAAACTTAGCTTACTATAACATTTTTACACATATAATATCTAATAACAAATCACACATCCTTGAGTGTCCAACATACCATTCCTATAGTCTTTATATAAATTTTAAAATTTCTACCATTGGTCCAAAACACATCACTAAACCAATAACCTTTTACATTTTAATTCACTTTAAATTTTGATTTACAATTCGTCTAAAAGTTTGATTTTATAAAAAAGAAAAGCCAAACAATTTATACACGACCTGGACGCTTAGTTATAGTGCAGATATCTCTAAATGCGTCCGGCTTTCCGACGGCAAATGTACTCTCAACTGGCTCATAAATTATCAACTCAGTATAAATCCTCAAGTACCGTGCATTATATCAACGTCATAAAGTCATGTTACTACCTTTTAGCATCTAAGTTTTAATCTGAAATGGTACATACTTTTAACGTATGTAAAGTATAGCAAAATTCATAGTTTTTAAATTATTAAATTAGAAATATTGACCCTATCGTTTGGCATACACCCTTATTAATACAAAAATACCTTTAGAAACCTTATAACTCCCTCCCTTACACAATAATATATATATATGTATATATATATATTCTACTGGCTCACCCCCCCTTTTTACTTTTATATTATATTTATTTAAATATCAATTATTTATACTCTACTTTTGTCGTCGCCCCTATTTTTATTAAATGAATGACTTCTATATAATGTGCTTTAGCAACGTTTGGTTGGATATCTAATTAAAATTGTTTACTATTATTATGCCTCGACTATATGAACTCTTTATCTCAGGGTGTTCACCTACTTACCGTGGGTTCAGTCGTAAGTAGATGTGCACTGCCCAACCAAACTGCACACTCTTTTGTTTTACTACCTTTTATATGAATTTACTACTGTATATGCCAAAATTTTACTGATCAACGTAGCTTTGTGCCAAATTAATTAGTGTACACAATTTCTGACTTTTGACGTTTTATGATATTGCACGGTACTCACCTGAATTATACTTCGCTGATGCCCTTTTTTAATGCTGCTGGCTCACGATCTTAGTCGCCGTATGCGTCTTTACATGGACTCACAATCACTATTGAACTTTCGTATCGCCTCCAGGTGTCTTAGTACAATTTTGATGACCCCAAATCTGAAATGAATAACCCGAATTTTAGAATTTTGACAAACCGTTGTAATTACTTCCCCTGCGCTAATCCTTCGGTGTTCCTGTTTTTGCGTTGAATCTTCCCCTGCAATTGCTGCTCTCCTAATTTCACTCTTCGTGCTCCAAGTAAAACCGTCCGCCTTTTCGTAATCAATCCAAATCTAACCGCCGTCCTGTTCCAAATCACTAAATGCCCTGCTATAAATTCGATGTCCTGCTACCTATAACTCTATCCAAATCAATCCTCGTTCCTTTTTATATATCCACTCGATGTCCTACTGCCTTTAAATCTCTATCCAAATCAATCCCAAATCTATTTAAATATTCGTTGCTTCGCCGTCGCTTGTATAACCACTCTATGTCCTTCTATCTTTCCCAATATCGTTCCAAATCTAATTAAATATTCGTCGCTTTCCCGTCGCACTATTATCAATCTTTACACTTCTTTTATCGTCGCTGTTGCTTATTTAACCACCGATGCTTCTTGTAACTCCACTTTAATAAATCAGACTATTTAAATTCAAACACATTTATTTTTCAAAATATTTAACAACTTTAACGCAGGTTTGCAAAACACGTCTTTATACTAAATTTAATCGAAAGAGAATCAAGTTTATAAAATACGTCTTTACATGAATTTAAATTGAAAAGAATCATCTTGTTTACTCTCCTAGGCAATAAGCACAACAAAACTAGCTTACTTAATTACATTTTAAATACATGAAAATATCCAATAACAATTTGTCCTTTTTTTGGTGTCACAAATACCTTCACTATTGTCTTTATACACATTCCTAAATTCTATCATTGGTCCTAAATACTTCACAATTCTCCAATTATATTTGATACTGCTATTAACTTATAATTTTGAATTTACAAATTCGTCCAAAAGTTGATTCTATTTAAATAAAAAAACCAAAATAATTCACACATGACCTGGATGCTTGGTTGATAGTAGACATCCGTAGACGCATCCGGTTTTCAGACGGCAAATGTACTTTCAATGGCCTCTTAAATTTCAACTTAGTATAAAACCTTGAGCACTGTGCATTTTATCAACGTCATCAAGTCATTTAATTTACCTTTTGGCACAAACGTTTCAAACTAACATGGTAAATACTTTAGCATATGTAAAGTACGGCAAAATATAGTTTTTGAATTACTGGATCTGATATATGAATCATTTTATTTGGCATACACCCCTTTTAACACAAATCTACCCTTAGAAGCCTTGTACCTCCCCCTGACATTACATTGGCCCCACTGATTTTGAATGAAATTGGAAATTTCGTCGGTTTTTACTCTTCTCTTGGTGTGCATAAATTTCTAATTTTTATTTAAAATCCCCCCCCCCGCATTTTTACATATCAATTAGTCAACCCCTATTCGCCTTTCTCTCACGTCTATCTAACTACGCTATATACTAACCTATACAAAAACAAAAACAAAACTTTCCGTCGCATGAACTACATAATAAACTATCCTACTAAACCCTCTTCGACTAAGCTATCCGGGCTCACATATGGTGTTTTCGCTGGTTCGATGATACCTTCTTTTAACATTTTGTTTATCTCGGCTTTAACCCTATTTCTAATTGCAAACGGAATTGGATACACCTTTGTATTAAACCCGTTGTCTTCCGTGACCTCCAACTTATGCATATATCGCCTCGCAAATCTTGGCTCTTCATTAAACAACCCTATATATTTATTAAATAACTCCCCTAGCTTTGCCTTAATCTTAATACTCACTTTCCCTATCTGTTCATCATTAATTAATCTCGCAAACATATTACATAATCTCACTTCAACCCGTCTATAATTATTCTCTTTAATCATTCCTAATCCTGAACTATCTATATCATTTCCATTCCTATATTCCGAACTAACCGTAGGCACCACCCATAACTTATCTTTATCAAATATCCTAATCGACCTATCCTTTCCATCTATATTCAACCCAAAATCCTCTATAAAATCCATTTCTAATATGAAATCAAGCTGCAACCCCTTTGTAATCAAAAACTCTGCATCTCCTGCTTCTTTATTCCCTATATATATCGGTACACGGATAACCCTATAAATCGTCGTTAGCTTTTTGTTCATTGCCGACCATAAATTAACCCCATCAATTGTTCCTATTCGTCCCTTTAAAAATTTTTCATGTTTAATTACCACCTTCTCATCTACCAGCGACAACTGTGAACCACTATCAACTAAAGCAACATATAAACAATCCCTTAAACTAATATTAATAAACAACAAGTTCTTTTTATTAAAGGTATAACTATTTAACAATAAATCTCTTATACTATAACACACGTCTATGTTCATCCCTTAGCATTCGGTCGTCCAAAAATTTGCGTTTTTTTTTGTCCCGACGGCGCCTCGTGTACCTGTACCACCTCAATCCTATCTAGGTCCGGTGTCATCGCGCTTGTCGACATGTGCTGGACGTTTACGTCCCTGTCCGTCCGGCTGTTTCCATTATGCGTTCCGCCTCCCGTAGTACGGCCGTCACCCTCGTTGTTGCTGTGCTGGTATCTGTTTTGTCCCTGGTATTCGTTCGCCCGGTGTTCCCTATTGTAATACGGTCGTCTGTTTCCGTCGTGTCCCCAATGATTCCGGTGTCCGTGGTTGAAGTTGTCCTGTCTGTAATTACGTCGGTGTTCGTGGTACGCTTGTCGTCGGTTGTCTTCCCTATAACCCCGGTTTTGCTCCCAATAATTTGTTCGCGTTTTTGCCTCCAGTGCTGTTGCTAAATCAAAGTTCCTCATCACCCCTAAAAATTCCCGCAATGTCTTCACGTTCTGTACCACGACCACCTTTGTCACTTCCGGTTCCATATGTCCTGCGAGTAGTAGTACTATGTCGTCCTCGCCCAATTTTGGTGTCAAGTGTTGTGCCTGGTTGAATTTGTCAATCGCGTATTCTTCGCGTGTGCCGTGTGTCCTGCTGTAATGTCCGGTGATTAAATTCGTCCGTATGTCGGTCTGGTGTGTGTTGCTCCAAAATTGCTCTATAAAAAGTCGTCGAAATTCAGCGTAAGTGTCGTATTGTCTGCGGATGATATTATGCCATTTTTCGGCGTTGCCTGTCAAAGTCGCCCCCACGATCTGTAATTTAGTTCTTTCATTTTCGGTCCCTACGATTTCGTCTAGTCGGTCTAAAAATCCCATTGGTTGTTCCGTCCTCCGTCCTTCAAACTTTGGTAATGCGTCCCGGTTTAATTTAATGTGCTGTCCGTAGTCCAGTCCAACGCGCCTCCTTTCTAGTTCGTCCAACTTGTCCTGTATTTGTCTTACTTCATGTCCTACCCTGTTTTCTAATACCGTAACGTTGTCTATCAATTTTGCGTCCAGTTGTGTCCTAACGTTTACATTTTCATTTTGTAGGGTCTCTAACGTCTGTCCTAAATTTCGGTAGTGTGTCGTATGTCTTTTTTCACATGTCTGTATTTCCGTATTTAATGTCGAAAAACCGCTGATCATCGTCTCTTCTACTGTATCCACACGTGTCTTGAATTCCGATCTTAGGTCCGTCCTTGTCGCGTTCAAGTCTCCCTGAAACTGTACCCGTGTGTTTTCCAGCTTGTCGTCAACCCTGTCTACTTGTTGTTGTACCTCTGTCCTTATTTCGTCCTTTACGTTTTGCATCGTCGTGAGTAGATAGTCCTGTGTGAAGTCTAGTTTTGCAGTCAGTTCGGCGTGCGCTGTTCTAAATTCGTTTTTCAAATTCGTATGTGACGTCTTTAATTCCGTGTGCACCTCGGCAATCTTGTTAGTTAGTTCCGTGTGTGACTCGACCATTTTGTCTGTTAAATCCGTCCTTAATTTCGTGTTTGACTCTTCAATTTTTTTAGTTAACGCCGTATTTGCCTCTTTTTGTTCCGTCTGTGACTTTACCATTTTGTCTTGCATACTCATTAGGAATCGCATTATGTCCTGGGTTCCGGCGGCTTCTGCTACCCTAACCTCCGGTACCGTCGCCTGGTCCGTGTCCATGCCTATCACCTCCGGATCTGTCTGCCTCACGTCCGTCTCCTGTATGTCTCCTCCTGCGTCTAGCTCCATGTCATGTGTCCCTAATTCCATTTCAACTTCGTATATTCGTCCCGATCTCGTAATCCTTTTCGTGTCCGCGTCCGTCATCTCTGCTGCCTAGTTTTGAACTCCTTTTTCTGTAAAATTAAAAAGAAACTACGGGCCCCACCTAATCTCGGGATCCCGTATCCTGCTACTACTCTTATCTAGTTCTTTTCTAGCCTTTTTTTTAGCCCCACGTTGGGCGCCACTTTCTACTGGCTCACCCCCCCTTTTTACCTTTATATTATATTTATTTAAATATCAATTATTTATACTCTACTTTTGTCGTCGCCCCTATTTTTATTAAATGAATGACTTCTATATAATGTGCTTTAGCAACGTTTGGTTGGATATCTAATTAAAATTGTTTACTATTATTATGCCTCGACTATATGAACTCTTTATCTCAGGGTGTTCACCTACTTACCGTGGGTTCAGTCGTAAGTAGATGTGCACTGCCCAACCAAACTGCACACTCTTTTGTTTTACTACCTTTTATATGAATTTACTACTGTATATGCCAAAATTTTACTGATCAACGTAGCTTTGTGCCAAATTAATTAGTGTACACAATTTCTGACTTTTGACGTTTTATGATATTGCACGGTACTCACCTGAATTATACTTCGCTGATGCCCTTTTTTAATGCTGCTGACTCACGATCTTAGTCGCCGTATGCGTCTTTACATGGACTCACAATCACTATTGAACTTTCGTATCGCCTCCAGGTGTCTTAGTACAATTTTGATGACCCCAAATCTGAAATGAATAACCCGAATTTTAGAATTTTGACAAACCGTTGTAATTACTTCCCCTGCGCTAATCCTTCCGTGTTCCTGTTTTTGAGTTGAATCTTCCCCTGCAATTGCTGCTCTCCTAATTTCACTCTTCGTGCTCCAAGTAAAACCGTCCGCCTTTTCGTAATCAATCCAAATCTAACCGCCGTCCTGTTCCAAATCACTAAATGCCCTGCTATAAATTCGATGTCCTGCTACCTATAACTCTATCCAAATCAATCCTCGTTCCTTTTTATATATCCACTCGATGTCCTACTGCCTTTAAATCTCTATCCAAATCAATCCCAAATCTATTTAAATATTCGTTGCTTCGCCGTCGCTTGTATAACCACTCTATGTCCTTCTATCTTTCCCAATATCGTTCCAAATCTAATTAAATATTCGTCGCTTTCCCGTCGCACTATTATCAATCTTTACACTTCTTTTATCGTCGCTGTTGCTTATTTAACCACCGATGCTTCTTGTAACTCCACTTTAATAAATCAGACTATTTAAATTCAAACACATTTATTTTTTCAAAATATTTAACAACTTTAACGCAGGTTTGCAAAAACACGTCTTTATACTAAATTTAATCGAAAGAGAATCAAGTTTATAAAAATACGTCTTTACATGAATTTAAATTGAAAAAGAATCATCTTGTTTACTCTCCTAGGCAATAAGCACAACAAAACTAGCTTACTTAATTACATTTTAAATACATAAAAATATCCAATAACAATTTGTCCTTTTTTTGGTGTCACAAATACCTTCACTATTGTCTTTATACACATTCCTAAATTCTATCATTGGTCCTAAATACTTCACAATTCTCCAATTATATTTGATACTGCTATTAACTTATAATTTTGAATTTACAAATTCGTCCAAAAGTTGATTCTATTTAAATAAAAAAACCAAAATAATTCACACATGACCTGGATGCTTGGTTGATAATAGACATCCGTAGACGCATCCGGTTTTCAGACGGCAAATGTACTTTCAATGGCCTCTTAAATTTCAACTTAGTATAAAACCTTGAGCACTGTGCATTTTATCAACGTCATCAAGTCATTTAATTTACCTTTTGGCACATACGTTTCAAACTAACATGGTAAATACTTTAGCATATGTAAAGTACGGCAAAATATAGTTTTTTAATTACTGGATCTGATATATGAATCATTTTATTTGGCATACACCCCTTTTAACACAAATCTACCCTTAGAAGCCTTGTACCTCCCCCTGACATTACAATATATATATATATATATATATATATATATATAGCTTTTACAAATTTCAGTATGATAAATTTGAATTAATGTGACATATTGTTGCAATACAATGTAAAAATCAAGGCACTGAGTAGGGGTAATTCACGAATAAATATCAGGTTGCAGATATAATTTAATCATTTCATACAGTGTAAAATGTTACAACGTATTCATTTTATAGTGTTGAAGACAGAAGGAAATACGAATGTTAACTTAAGTAAATCACATTATGCTACAAGTATTTTCATGGGATTGGTTCCTGAAACCCAATAGTAAGATTGTACTCTGACAAAAACTTCCTGACTGAATATAAGAAGGAGGGGGAATAAAATATCGATAATTACATTCGACAGAAAAACGAATTATTTATCCATGAGTTGTTAGTTGCAAAATATTAAAATGTACACGTACACATGAATGGGGTGTGTGCTCGTGCATACGCATGCACAGGAGCGAGTCCGTTGTGCGTGCATGTGGATTGAAAGTTGAAGGATGAAAAGAAACAGTTTTAAATGAAAATATAGATTTCTCTCACAGAAAAACGTGACATGCAACTAAATTTATTTGAACTTATGCTTGTGCGGGTCAGTTAAATTTACGGATTGAAAACTCCTCGCTCATACAAGCGTAAGTTATAAATTTAGTTGCACATAGCTTTTCTGTGTGAAATCTATATTTTCATCCAAAAACTGTTGTTTCTTTTGACAGATAATCTATTAAAAAGATTAAACTGTTTCGAACTCTAAACACAAACTTTCCTGGTAAAGATCTGTACAAAAATAAAATGATTAGGACTTACTCTATCTTAAACTAAATGACAAAATTCAAGTATCAGTTACAAACAATGTTTAAAAAAATTATACTTGCAAAATCTATGAAGCACTTTCCAATTTTGTAATCAACAGAATTAAATATCTTCGGCCTCTATTCTTTAATTGACATCAAATCCCAGTTGACAAAATCATGCATATTCGCTTAAATCTTCCTTCCAATTATTTAATAAAAGTAGCATTATGTAGAAGAATTTTCCCTCTTCAGTATATATAATTTCATTTAATAATCTCCATTTTTATGCAGATTACATTTAACTTTACATCTTCATTCACTGTTCCATTTTATCATCGTTATATTTTAATTATTAATGACGATATGCATATTACATACTCAAAATATCATCTTTACAAAGCAACATTTTCACGAATTATTCAAAATAACATTTAATTATCCAAATTAATGAATGAATCAAATTTCTTTACATCGTGCTTGGTTGATGCCGATTTATTAATGAATGAATCTACTTTAATAACCGCTTCCTTATATAATATTTCTAGAATACACTGGTGTTTATGTGATCCCATTTCCAATAATATACGCCTCTCTGACTTAATTTTCTGGGAAATCCTCATTCGTGTTCAAAATTACAGAGTTTTATTACCTCGTTAGTATTGATTTATATGTGCTTTGTCTTTGTTTAATACCTAAAGTTATTGTGGCGTCGCCTTCTATCCTACAGTGATTGTAAAAGATAATAAATTATTCTTATTTTATGGGGTTTTTTTATTGTCCGGCCACTTCGTAGAATAAACGTATATTTATTAATGAGTTCAACGAAGTTGAGGTATTCTCTCGAAACTTCTTTCTTAATCTCGTCTATTCCAGAAAATTCTTTATTTAAAATAAATTTATGTAATCTACAGGGTAATTAATTTAAATTTTAATTGTTTTTTTAATGCAAATGGTTGCATTTTTATAGAAAATGTTTGCTTTCACGGTAAAACGCGTTTTTTAATACAAATATTGAGGTTGAAAATTGGGGTTTTTAACAAGATTGTAGTTTCTTAAGCAGAATGCGTAAAGCTAGCACTATGCTATGTTATTTACAATACACTTATATCATACAGGGTGATTATTAATACACGCGCAGTTGCACTTTTTTCTCGGCACTTTAACGAATAAAAGTACGCTTGTATTATACACGGTGTAACCATGAATTTATGGAAATTTCTATTTTTTCAGATTATTTTATATTTTAGTGGGATTTATTTGTAGAATTTGGGTTTCAATGACCTCTCGTGGCCTCTTATCACGTCAATATATATAACCAACATCCATACTTCTTTAATACCACTTACATAATTTAACTATTTGAAAAATATAAAAAGCGAATGAGCAAATTTTGTGAATGTTAAATTATTTATTTATTTACCTTTTCTGGATAATAGCTAGGATTGGTTAAGTGCAGAAATTTCAGCAATACTGCAGAAAAGGTTTTTCATACGACCTGCAAATATGGCTGCATGAAATGACTGTCATACTTAGATCCGCAACATTCCCAATATCCGGATGGACAAGTGTTTAACAGTTACTTTACAAACCAGATGGTGTCTTGATACAACATCAATCGTAAGCTCATGTTGAAGTCCTAAGTATAATAATCCCAAATCGGAAAAGCTTTAAATCAGTCATAAAATATATCTGGAACCACGTTTCTATTACAACTTTTCTATACAACAGTCCAACTGCAAAAGGCCTCACTAACCATACGTGATACCACAAGGTTGACTGATTTTGAAAAACCAAAGCTAGAAAATTTAAAATTCCAATAATAATTAACAATGCTCAAAGCAAATCACTCTAATCCAATAAGCAACGTAGGTGATACGGAATATCGCACAAAACAAAAATATTATTTTAAAGTTGTATAAACTCCAATTTAATGCACATTTGCCAACTAGTACTTGAAATCTTTTTTAATAAAGACTTATCAGGCGATTTATAAAGTCAACGAATCTTCATTTATATTAAATACTGCGAATATTTGCATAGGTTGTACCTATAGAATTGAAATTAAAAATAACCTGTAACATCTTTCTAAGGTTGTCATAATAATCTTACCACATTTTAAGTCTTTACCATTGACCAAATAGAACATTAATTTGAGAACGTTGTTTATAAGCTGAAGAATCTTAGGTGTTTATAATTTTGTCATACACACATTCATCGTCTGAACATTTATAAAACATGTTTATTAATTTACATTTCATATTTATTTTCAGCCACAAATGATGCTGATGACAGTAACAGGAATGTTCAAAGAACAAAATAGTGGCCACAAAATTCCACCAATTCGATATTTTTGTTGAACATTTATTATAGTTCCAAATGATAGTGGTGGTTTTTGTATAGTGAATGAACAGATTCATATTAGTAATGCAACAGAAGAACAAGTTAAGGTATACTTTTACTTTTATTGATTGATTAATTTTTTGTGATTTGCTATAGGTTGCATTTAAAATCGATTCTGCACCACCTGCTACACCAGTAATTGAACAAGTTAGTCCACCTGTAGTAGATGATAATACCAAACTTCAAATGGTCCAGACTTTGGCTGTTCAGTCTGGAATGAATTTAGATTGGTCTCGAAAGTAAGTAATTACTAATGATATTTGTAGATTTGTAGTTCATGTGTTTGGGTACCAATAACTTTCCAACTTGTACTTAAACTTTTTATTGTTGTAACATGGTCTTATATTTTGACATTTTTTGCTAATAATTAGGAAATCGAGAACATTAGAATTAATCTACAGATTGACAGTGATTATGTTTACTTTACTAATTTGTCACAATTTGTACAATAATACAAATTATTGTAAAATATAAAGTGAAATTCGTTGGATGTTAGAATTTATACCATGATGCATTGTTCAATGTGATTACAAATATTACTTGTGCAGTCTTATATAGCGATGAAAACTAAGAGGAACAAGTTTATCAGACTTACTTCTGGAACTATAATTACTCATTCCTTTTCAAAACCTTCAAAAGTTGAGTTTACAAATCTGAGTCGACAAGGTTTATCGGTTGTTGTTACATTAACCAATAGGACAGTTACATAAAACATCTATTTACAAGCTATTTAACGGGTTTAAAACTAGGTAATTAGTGAGTCATACAACTAAAGGCAATAAGTAATCTCACAAAATAATTTTGCCTAATAATCTTTCAATATGCATTTGGGTTACAAAGCGCTAAAACTCAAATAAACAATGTTATAATACTAGTTTATATATCACAATAAATTAATTTCAATACAATTGTTAGGGTTTTTGTGCTGCTTATAGTAATTCTGTGTACCTTAAGCTAAATTAAATTATTTAAAGTGAATAGAATATACTAACGCACCCCCAATATTGAACTGGTTCGTTGAGGGGTTGCAAGTCTTGGATGTCACAAACTAGTACTTGACCTAATGCTCTAAAATGTAGCATTAGTAGTCTTGAACTCGTGTATCGATTGTATTTGGTTTTTGTTATACAGTTTTCTAAGAGCAATCATTCTGGAATTGTGAAATGTTAACGTTATTTGTTTAACGCTTCACTCACTGCAGGTTTTGTTGTAAATATTGTTCTAATGAATTATCTAAACTGACTAATAAAGGAGTTGTGTATGTTTCCGAGCATTTCATTACATGTTCAATCGAAGAACTTCTTATTTAGAAAGGGCACTACTAATTTGTGTTGAAGTAAAAACTAAATTCAATATTCGTGTGACATATAAACCTTCTAGACAACACTAATATTAGTAAAATTCTTAATTAACAATTCAAATACAAAACCATAACATTAAAACTCATAAAATACTCAACTCTGGACTAGGGTTTTCCGGATCAAATTTCTATATGTGGTTGACTGGTTTAGCCGTGGTCTAGTACCATAAAGTTGTTACTACAGCATAATGGATTAAAACAAAGGAATGCTTATAATTTTGTTTACATTGTAAGATAGATGGTTACATCCAATCCAGCAAAATTAATTACAAGAAACTGGCACACTTGGATCTTCTAACTATTCCCTACACAGATAGTCGAATCACTATTCATTAACGGGTTACATGTAAGTTGTAAGGAGAACCCGTAATACATCTTTACTCTTTGAGGATTTCAAATAAAATGAACAAAAACACTAAACCAGCTATTTAACTACAATTGTTAATCAAAATTTTATCTTGTTGATTTTGACAGGCGAATCAGTTTGGGTAATAATACTCAAACATGAAAAGCAAATATGGATACACAATTTAACTTTAAAAGTATATAATAACATAATACGTATGGATTTAACTCGTGTATGTGCAGAACTATTACGGATCACCACCAAACAATTCATGCATAACCATGCATGATCTAGCAACGATTTGTATTAAAATTGATAACGATATTCGTAGAATAGTGACTAACAATGGATTATTGAAATTGATGAACTAATATTAAATAATTTATTTTCTTACTTTTCATTTATGATATCAGGAAGAAGGATATGCAAGAGTTATTACACTTATTAGAAAAGCACAAACTACATTAAATTTTTCCTAACACCAAAGGTTGTTAAGCCAAAAACTACTATTCGTAACCAATAATTAAACTAAAAACTATCATATTTGATACTATTTTATAAAATTTGACTAAATTCATCACAAGGAACGTTTTTTTAGGAAATTTACTAGTAACGCAAATACAAAGTTGGCTCACAGTACATACTGTGGTTAATTCAAATGAAAAGGCCCTCGTTTTATATCCCTGAAAGGAATTATTTAGAAAATCGACTGCTCAACTTATCGAATGGTCACATGTAAAATGGAAAACTATGTCCACGTCTCTAATATAGTTAATTCCAATGACATTGCCTGTTAAATTCTTAAATTTTTGCAAAGAGGTGATTGTTGTTTAAGCATTACATACACATTTGGAACAGTCTATACAATGAGTATGTAATTAATTAGTAAAGTACAACAAAAAAATATTATGAGTTTGAGGCAAAAGTTATTCTAGCTATTCATATACTACTACTGTTTTGGTCATCAAGCAGGTAACTTTTATGATAGTCGGTTTAATGATATTGTACTTTAGCTTGTACTTTTTCAAATTATTCTTCACGTTTATAAATAACAAAATAATCCAGTTTTTAACAACTTGAAAATAATGCACTACATAATAAAAGCATCTTCTCTAATTCTGATTTTGTATAAAAACAAAGTTACAGATATATTTTGTTCGTGGTTTAAGGATCTAGTTATTCCTTTCACATTCTATAGAAATATTAATTAAAAATTTAAAAAGAATTTCCTTCAATCTATTACAATTTGGAAAACAAATTTTTTGCATTTATTTTCTTATATGCTACAATTTCTTTTTTTAGGAAACGTTGATTACAATTGGTTATTGAATAATAGTAATCAGAAGCGATGAAACTTTGATGAATATTGTACAGAATTTAACAAAAATCATGACTAAACGGATGTAATTCGAAGACAGATTTAGAAATCAAATTTACTGTTTTTTTCTGTCAAACTTTAAGTACCTTTTTTAATATTTAACATTAGCGGTTGTGATAATTTTTGGTGCAAAAATTAATATGCATACTGTGTTACCCGCAATTCGAGCAGACCTGTAAGAAAAGAACAAATTCAGTAACGAAATGTTCGCCCGCATTATAGGTTAACCATGGAAGGGGAGCAGAGATGAAGGAAAACAAATGTTACCTGCAAGAATAATTAAACACAAAACGCAAATAAAATATAATGCTAATAAATAATTTTTAGGAATTAAGATAGTGTAACCACCTTGTCTGAATTTTTTTTGAATCGAGTTAAAATCGCATTCAATTGATTTGCATCTTCATTTATACTGGCCAGGGCAATCAATATGTCATCTCTAAAGATAGTTGCAAAGCTCAACACTTCTGACCCTAAAATAGTGTGTAGATATTTATTAAACATTGCAATTGAAACATTTAGTCTGAAAGGCAGTACTTTAAAATGTTAGAGAACGGCTCTCTTTGTTCAACCCCATCTCCCAGTATCCATTCGTTAGTCTATTTGGTACCCTTGAACTTCGGTAATAATTCTTCCATTGTAGGAGGCGATTTACAGTCCCGCATTAAAATTTTGTGTAACTGCCGTGCATCTAAGCAAATTCTAACAGTGCCGTTCTGTTTCTAAACTACTACTATTGAGTTCGAGTAGGACGAGTTAGACCTTTCGATTACACCAACCTCCAATATCTTTTCAATTTCTTTAACTACTGCTTTTAGAAAAAGGAATTGAATAAAACTTAAAATCTCACAAGACCTGGTATTTAGATACCCAGTGGGTTTCCAATATTCCCGGGATATATATTACTATCTCACTGAAAAATAAAAAATACTATAGGCATCTTTTGTTTGACAATTTCTAGATTTAAAAGTGCTTGCTTCCCAATCTTCATTATCTTACCCGTAACTCCCTGTATTGATACACCAACAAGGTAAAATTAAAATATTATTTTTTTACTGTCAACAACTGCAATAATCCATCGGATATAATACTGATTATACTGCCTGTAGCTACCAAAACTTCGGATTTATTATTCCCTATATTACATTTAACTTTCGGCATATAGTTTATTTTAATTCTCTTACTTTCTGGTGATTCAATTTCCTCAATATGATTAAATTTATTTACAATCTCCTGTTGCTTCAAACTCTCACAATATTGTTTAAAAAATTATATATAAATTGATTGGTCTATTTTTCTATTAGGTGATTGAGCTACAGGAGCTTGTGGCCCAGTCGAATCTAGTTTGGAGAATCATTAACAGTTATCAATTGTACATTTTCATTTGCCTTCTCTCTTTCCCCATTACCTGTATTGTTGTAGTCTCCTCTAGTCCTAAAATTTGTGATACAAAATTGGTCCTTTGGGATCTATACCTTGCATCTCATCTATTTCTTGATTGTTTGGCCAATTTACTCCATAATTCCTTGTATTATTTCTAATATTCAGGGTTCCCTGTTTATCTAAAATTTCCACAACCTTTAATAAATTATCAACATTATCTATCTGTGATGCTAACAGCAGCCTTTTAATTTCTAAGGAAAATGTTTCACCAGTGTTTCAACAAAACGGTTTCAAAATGCTGCTTTAAACATTGTATGAATCTTACCAGATGCACTGTGGAAATGGCTTAAATGTGTAATGTTTTATTGGTTAATTGTAGTATGTATTGTTAGCGAAGGTTTGTCGTTTTGTTATGTTTATATAGTTTTGTTAAGTTTGCCATGAAAGGGTACTGTCAAAGTTGAAATACGGTGACAAGTCACAAAAAGTTGTATTCTTATTCTTAAAACAAGAAAATAAATACTTTCGAGTTCAGGCAAGGGTGTTTTGCCGTAGACGGGTAGTTTATATTTACGAGATATCACATACACCGACTCATGATTTTCATCAAATTTGGGTTTTTAAAAATTATTGAAATTGCTCATACTAACCTGTATTACATTTCCCAATAAATTCTCACCAGTTTCCTGCATTTTAACATTTAAATTCTGAACTTTTTTATTTAAAGTTTTAAATGTATCATTTACTTGCTTTTAAACCTTACCTAACCCTATTTCATAATCAGAAATTCTATTATTTGTATATTAAATATTTTCATCTATCACTCTAACCTGCTTTCCCCACTGTTTATTATTTTCTATTACCGTATCTTCCAATTTAACTACCCTATCTTTAACCGGCTTAATTCTCTCAACAATCCCTTGCTCTAACTCTTCCTTAACTTGCCCTAATCTAAACTCATTCATTTTTTTGTATGCATTGATGTGGTTCCATAACCTCTCACTAATTTTGTTCATGTTCACATTTATTTCCTCATGCAATTTTGAATTCCCCACCTTTACATTTTCAATAATATGTTTAATCGTATTTTCCAGAAATTTAAATAGAACAGTATTATTACTATTAAATTCTTTCCGGTTTTCCATTTGTGTTGCTTGTTCTGCCTTTTCCCATTCCTCTAATGATACAACACCTTTATCTCCTATCTCTTGATCCCTTTATATATATTTTTTTACTTTTAACTAAAAATAACCTAGAAAAATTTAGTAGCTATATTCTCTTAAAATCGTTCGAGCATTAACGTATGGGTGCCATATTGTTACAACATTTTCTGAATGCTTTTCGAATATCTCCACCTGACACTCGCTTCATCAATGAAAATGTAAGGGTATATTTAGCTTTATCACTAGCTTAATCAACATGAACCAAGTACAAATAATTAATTTAATTATTAATATTTACTTAACAAAATTGCTTTTAGGATTTTCTGTTAAAAACAATAAATGGTGAAGAAACTTTCTACCATAAATAAAGATAAATACAGATTATTAAAAATATACCTAGCAACCTTTTTTGGCCAAAAAAGTGGAAATGATACACATCTAAATTACTTACCTCTACTACAGTGTACAGTAAATATTTACAGCAAAGGTGAAATCAATTAGGGACAATTTTCCCTTCTTTCCTTTTAATTACTATCTTTTATTGATGGATATAACATAATTCATTTAGTGCATGTTTCAGTTTTCCCACCTGCTTTTTTGATTACTACCCTTTGATGGTGGATATAACATATAATTCATCTAGTGTATTTCCAATTTAGTTAAACATCTGATGCAGTGCTGCTGTTTCTCTTATGAACCTTTTATCCTTTTATAAAAAATAACACTTTAATACTGAGAACACCATTCGGTATAAAGTTACTTTCTGCACTCGTATTTGGCAATTAACTGCAATTCTATTCCAAGTCTACTGCGACTCAACTAATAGCCAAGTCTTGTAATTATTATAATTATTCGAATCTTGTAATGGATTTAATTTTACTTGTAATTATAATATTTTATTGATACACAATAGTCTTATTTATTAATGTGTTTTGTTACCTTGACACTTCCTCTCAATTTTTTTTGAACGCAACTCAAAAGCTTGAATTACTACAAACCACCTACAGAAAAATATAATATACTTTAACATCTTAAGTGTCGAAAATTTATTATTAGGTATTTTGTGATAAGAAACGTTTCATATCATTGGTGTAAATGCGGTCCATGTTTTTTCTAGTGAGTGAAACTTTTATTTAATTAGCAGAAATCATCAATTACTAGAAATGCAAACACCTCTTATTTTTATGGGGGCAAGTACCTACTATTAACCTTTCTGGCTTATAGTCATAACTTCTTTTCCCCATTAGACTCGCACAAGAATTAAACAACTAATCGCAGGTTTCTCTAAAACTCGGGAAAGTGACCATATCAGTTTCGACAAGACATTACAATTTACGTGATCAAACCGCTATGGAAAATTCCACCAACCTTGTTAATTTAAATATCCCGTTATAATTTAAATATAATTTGAAAAAATTTGGATTCAAATGGAAAAATAGTTTTCTTCAATAACATCTTTAAACTTTAAAAATTCATAGGATTGCATACATTCAAAACAATAGATGTGTTCAAAACTCGCCTAACTTAAAAATAATTCTCCCTTATATCGTTGATACATGAAACCCTTCTTATTATCGATCGTTTCCACTTTATCCTCGGGTAACTAACATCACAAAGTTATGGGTTTTCTATATGATAGAAATTCAAATTCGTTTCTAGTTTGGATGTCACTTGTAGAGGGTGCCACTTACAGTACATTAAATTGCTTTAAAATTACCTATCTTTTTGTGTCAGGGTGTATTAGCCTAAATGTTAAAGATTATGCATTTTCCATGTTTTTATGGGAAAAAAAGGTATATCTGGTAAATGTCTCTCCGAGTAACCATTTTCCAGATATCTCCACACAAATTATCCAGTACACTTTACTAAATTTCCAAAACTATAATTTTTTAAAGTAGACTGACTAAATCAGATGCAATAACAAACGCTACACATTTAGTTAGTGTCACACTTTGCTTGTGTTTGTTGACATTTTTCGTGTTATACATAATTTTTGAAAGATTTTCCATAAGCACAAAATGCCCAGGCTTAAGAGATGCAGGGTATGGTGTGTATATGCCCAGGAAATATTTAATGGACGAAGGGTCCATCGAAGATATTTGGAAATACATCCACAATGAGGATGCCAGACTGACTTGGAGGAACAGGCCCTTTACTTAGGATGTCCTAAAACTATAACTACTGTCTAGGAAGAAAAAATTCTGATACACGTAGCAAAGATGCTGAATTAGGCACAAGACACATTACTGCGAGAACTGATGTAGGTAAGTCTACCGTTTGTAAAGTTCTTCATGAAAAGGGACTGTATCCATTTCACTTCGTGCCAGTACAGAATCTATTGCCAGCTGACAGGTATTTACCCGTTTCTGTTGTATTCAGTACGATGCCGACCCGTTTTTTTGTAAGCAAAATATTATTTACAGATGAACTAACATTTACATGTACAGATGTTTTCAACTTTAGGAATAAACATGTGTGGGATTTAGAAATTCCACATTTAGTAGCTGAACATCATTTCCAACATGAATTCAATATTAACGTTTGATGTGACATTATTGATAATCATGTATTTTGACCCTTTCGAACTGTCTCCTATTTAAATCACGAAATATACTTTAAGTTTCTGCAAACTTAGTTACCTGAATATTTTGATAACTGTTCTCTAGAAATAAGACAAAGCATGCTGTTTACGTGGATCAGAAATTCTTCTTCCTGATCAGTAGTTATAATCTTAGCGTCCTGCAGAATCTTGTTTGGAACAATAAGAGCCTGTTTCTCCCAGTCGATCATAGAAATTCTTGAAAATTTTAAAATCTGGCTGTCTCTGTTGTGGATATATTTTCAAATATCTTTGAAGGATCCTTCATCATTAAGTTTTTCCTGTGCGTATACACTTAACATATCCTGCATCTCTTTGTTAGAAAACTTATTATGCCTGGACATTTTGTACTTATGAAAAAAGTATTTCAAAAATTATGTAAAACACGCAAAATATCACTAAACATCAGCAAAGTTTGACATTTATGTAGCATTTGTTATTGTATCTGATTTAGTCACAGCTTACTTTAAAAAATTTAGTTTTGGGGATTTAAAAAGTCTTACTGAATAATTGGCACAGAGGTATCTGGGAAATGGTTACTCAGAGAGGCATTTACAAGGTATACCTTTTTTTGCATAAAAGAGGATGGAAAATATATAATCTTTACCATTTATGCTAACACACCATGACACAAAAAAGTTAGGTCATTTTAAAGAGATTTAATGTACCGTATGTAATGCCATCTGCAAGTGACATTGAAATTAAGAAAGAATTTTAATTTTACATCTCGGAAAACCCTCAAATGCCTAATGTCATGCCTTATGTCCCCGTGTTGATGTATTACTAAGAAAAAGCGATATGCATTTAAACTTTGACCCTCAGTATGTTAGTTATTATTAACTTTTGGATTGAGGTAAGTTTGATCAAATCTTAATATGTTTACCGAAGGAATATGCAGTTTTGCTGTGTACCATTAATTAGCGGACCTGAATAAATCGCATCGAACATAGTTTCTATCAATATACATCTACGACAGAGATATCTATAGCATACTTACATAATGCTTTTGTGAATATATATCCATAGCTAAAGGGTTAAACCGTTATCGTATCACTTTCACGAATTGTGATAAGGCGATAATAATTATTACACAACAATTATGAACTTTGAACAACATTATTGTAAATTTTAATTCTTATAATAATTACTTGTCAAGTAAAAGTGCTTATTTCCACAGACATATTATAAAGTGACAACTTGTACCTCTATTGCACCTAACTGCCATGGTACAAAAATGCAACCCGAGACAATAAAGTATAATTATATGTACACACCAGGAATGCATGGAATATCTTTTATTACTTGTCAATTAGTCAGGTATAAAGGTAATTTGTCGTATAGTTGTACAAAGGGTGTACAAACATTGCTCAAATTTACCATGAAATAATTTACCTTTATCATATAGATAGTTAAGGTAGAGCCAATTATTGTATCCTTGAATTACTGCAATTTCCGTTCGACTTTCTACATACATATTAGTCCTGACATATGTTCGTGTTGTATGGATTTCCAAGACCTTTCTTCGCCAGATTACTTGAGAGATCGTTGATAACCTACAAAATTTAAACAGGGAATGTATATTTTAGGAAATAGGAGAGGTAGATTGATTCAGACAGGAAAACGCTGCCCTATAGCTTACTCGCTAGCGACTTTGTCTTTATGTACAGTAGCCCTGTCTAGTCTGAAATCATGGCGCTCGTTCTCACCAACTTGGAAACAACTTGCATATCGTTGCATGTTTTCATTGGTTGAAGCAATGATGCACATTACTTTGAAGCATGAGAAACATCTTATTTTGTATTCTATTCACGTGAAATCTATGATTAATATAATAAAACTTTCTAAAAGTTCCCGAGCAATGTGGGGAACTCAAAACCACATTTATAATGCATCATGATCTACTTAATTCTGCAAGAGGTCTCCTAGGATACTTACTAAAGTAAATTCGTTGTGAAGCCAAATGAACGCTTCTTGAGTGCATCAGATATAATTTCAATATTAGGATTAAGGGATTTTTGAATACAGTATAGGAACACTTTTTCCCATTCTTAAATTATTACATGTGAAGTTTTATAAATATAATTTCCCACGAACATAGGAAACCCTCTAATTTATTGCCTGTATTCTGCATAAGCATGCCTTTCTCAGGGAAAGAAATGTGGTGTGGTTAGTGCGGCTAGCTATGAGAAAAGTGGTATTGTAGGGAATATCAACAGGCTCATGGGAAGGACAAATTTTAACACATTGACTGCCGCGGAGGTTTTCACGATTCTGGTCTAAGAAGTAAATTTGATTTAATCATGTCATATTATTAAAAACTTTAATGATAGTACGTAGTAGTAATCAAAAAGCTTAAAAAGGTTTTTTTTTTAAAAAGAAACATATTACAAATTATCTCGTAGTTAGTTGGCTTATGTAACAGAAACCTCTTTGTGGAAACCAACTACAAGATAATTTGTGCACAGACAAGCTTTGATCTGTCGCTTCGCTAGAGCTGAGTCAGATACAATGTATAAATTCATTAGTAATAATTGAGTGAGTTATTTTATAATCAAATTATGAATGCCCTAATATAAATATGGAAAGACCACTTATTGAAAAAATAACTTTAGTATTGTGGACAAAAAATTGCCATATACCCGAACTATTTATTTTCTATTCATTTAAGCCAAGCCTGATGTTTTTCTTCTCTTTCGTGAGGCCATATATTTATATTTAAACTGTTATCCTACGACTTTGTTGGTAAATGTACAAATATGGCAAATAATCAAGCAATGAGATATCTCGTAGTAGGTGTCCTGGGTGTCCTCGGCAAAATATCTCATAGTTGGCAGTCAACGTGTTAAAGCAAAGGACTCTTGACTTCTCACCATCAACCGAACAGTATCAAGTATGGATGCACTTTAGTTCTGGCAAAATGATACTGCCCTATCCTCATACTTTCCCTAAATTGCCTAAAAAAGTTTTTTGTGTTCTGCAAAAGTGTAGGTACACTCACTTCCCCTTTGGAATTTGACCAAGCATAAAATAAATTATCTGTACACGACCCTAACCTGAAGACAAGTGGAGGCTGCTTTTGGTTCCAGCGAATAAGCAGGTAAACCCCTGTCATATTTTTACATTGTTAGCTTTACTATGATGGCAATAATTGCAACCAAATTTGGTGTGATAAAATTACGCCCAGGATTACACAGTGATTGACAGCACGAATAAAACGTAACACAGTTTGTAGTTTAAATCTTACAATTTATATCAAAGTGGTTTCCTAAGGGTGGCATAAACAGTTTTTGGTATAACTGCGGTTTTTATTAAACGTAAAACTGGTTTTCACAAAGAATCGGCTTTTATAAAAGCGATTTCAGAAAAATTGATTTTTGTGAAATTGGTTTTCGTAATCCAGTTGGTAGCATGTTTAGGTTATGTTAATGAACTATTTAATACGTCACTCTAATTGTGACATATGACACATAATTTTGGCTGGATCGCCATATGTTAGCACTCAATTGATCAGAACATCAAAAGGAGTGATATTAATCATCAGGAAATTTATTGGAAAATGATTTAGGTACTTAAAATCACTATGCATATTCTTACTGTGCAAATTTCAGTCTGAATGATTTCAGCCCTCTCCGTCCATCTACTGTTAGATTAACTAATAAATAATGACTTGTTACGGGTGAAATAGGTGTTAAATAAATTAAATTTGATTTACCCTGAAGAGGTGGAGACCTCATAAAACTACAAATGTGTGTCGGTTAACTGCAGTGTTGTGGGAGTGGGTTTCTATGGACAAGTGGGAAAATAATAAGAAAAATAAAGAAATAGATAAATAATAAATCACAAGGCTTAAATTCAAAAATTCTATATTCTGTTAACACTTACCCTGCAGGTTTCCATACTGTTAAAATCGAGAGACATTAAACAGTCTGTCACCGCAATACTTTTGATATCATTTCTATGGAATTATTCCGCATAAAACATTTGCTTTGGTATCCTAAAAGTTGGTCATAAAGAAATTTCTCAACATAAAATACTTCTACCAGATACGACTATCACTGGGGTAGCTTGGATAGCATTTACAAATCACTGGCTTTCACTATTTCCTAAATAAGATAAATAAAAATTGATACGCTTGGCACCACTGATACGGTCCACGTTTCACAATATTGTGCAATAGTATATATTGACATAATTACGTGGCAAATTGTATCAAATACCAAACACGTTTACAATGATACAATTCTTATTTTAAAATGTAAATAAAGCAAAGTACTCACTTAAAATGCGCCTTGCAGTTAAGTCTCAGGGCATCTCCTCGTTGTTGTTAGGTGTGGGTTGCGTCATGCCATTGTTGAATCCAAATTCATCCGTCTCTCCTCTTTCGTCGTTTGTAGGTAAGGCAAAAAGGATACATGTAAAGGTACTTGTAGATAAAGATAAAAGGGAACCTACATCCTAAAAAAGAGAAAAGACAAAAAACACGACACAGGTAGACGTTACCTGCTTTGAAGTCTCGTGGCTAATTCTGTCGTGTCAAACACTGCGCACTTGCGCCACTCCCTCCGCGTCTGTGCATTCTTTTGTGCAAACGCAACTGTCCGGGATGGCGGAAATTAACAAGTCTATTTTTAAATAATGGCGGGAATTTACTCACATATTTAACAGTTTAGATTGCCAATTTTTTGCATGTAACAAAATCAACCTAAGTTTAACCTCTATTAACAAAATAATTTTCATTATACATACAAATATACTTTCCTAAAACAATTCCTAACCTTAAATCTGGCCAGGCGTTGATAAAATAAAAATAGCATAAAAGGTAATTTTTAAAGAAACTTAAACTAAGTCATCAACAAAACTATCTGTCACTCCAAATTTTCATGCTCCTATTTCATTATATTAGACATTCTTAAATCCCAAATTATTGGCAATGTTCATAAAAAATAAAAATCCCAACATTTTCTTATCTTTTTATTGTCTATTTACAAAATTACTAAATCCAATACTTTTAATACCCTAAATGTCGCTAATGAATCTGTTGTTTCAAATCACTAATTAGTCCAATCAAACTTGTAATTATTTGCACTTAATTAATGTTTTATTACCAAAATGCACATGATTGATATTTAAAAATCCACTTTGTTTCAAAATGGTTCCTGACATAACTCCCCCCCCCCCCTCCATCCCCCGTTCTTTCGCGTGTACCTGTGCATTTTAACGTTTTTAGGTTTCCAAATTCCATATAGCTGACTTTATTTCTACTTCTGTGGTGTCCAAATGAAAGGAGAGAAAGGCCTATAGCATTTAAGACATTTATTGTATACCGAAATCAGAATATAGTAACCGAACTTCTTACCACTGTAATGTTAGCGCTAATCTTTATGAAAAGGAAAACCGCATACCCACGGAAATGAAAAGTACACGGCCTTCCCCTTTTGTCGTAGTGGCTACCAAACCTTATTCCTAGAATATATAACATGGCTACAAAATCTTATTGTTAGAATATATAACACTCTCCCTTGTTAACAAAAGTTCTGCATTCATCTCTAATATAACTAAATTATAAGAAGGTTTTGTATTTCTTGACCATTCTGAACGGACCTGCACCTTGACTAAGTTCTAAAATAGTAAAACGAGTAGAATGGCTTGCGTGTTTCAATGAGCCAAAGAGCCGAACTATAGGTTTAACCAAATTAGTGGGGTCTTCAGTGAGGAACCAGGCTAAGACAGGTCCTCGAAAAAGGGCAGCAGGTTTTTCGATACTTAGAGTGGCAGAGACCATAGGGGCCGGTATGACATTCTAAGACACACTACTGCGATGTGGAAGGCAACGGGAAACCACCACATTACCTCCCAAGTACACTGCGTACAGAAATTGTTAATAAAGATGATGGCATCCTCTGGGATAAAAAATTCCGCAGGTAAAATAGTCCCCAATTGTGATATCCGGAAAGGGACTACTTCGGGAGATGTGATTCGAAAATATAAAAAAATATACGTGAACATTATGCGAATCGGAGTGCGGAATATCAGAAGTATGAAACAAGTAGGTAAGCTAGAGGACCTGAAAATCGAAATAGATAGGTTAGCACTAGATATAGTAGGGATCCACGAAGTCTGCTGGCCAGAGGTGGGGGATTTTTGGAGTGGAGACTTCAGGGTAATTCATACAGGATCAGAGGAAGGAAATTCGGGTGTGGGGATAGTTATACGAAAAAAGGTATCACGACGTGTAGAAAACTACTTACAAAAGAACCATCATGGTTAGATTATAATCTAAATGGGTAAATATAAATACAGTAATAATACAAGTATACATGCCCACCTCCAGCTACAGTGACTAAGAGGTAGAGGCAATTTACAAAGATATCGAAGACATACTAAGATACTAAAGGACATGAAAATTTAATAATTACGGGGGATTTTAATGCAGTGGTAGCTGAGGATAGGGAAGGAGTGGTAGTAGGTTTATTTGGTTTAGACACAAGAAATGACATGGGAAATAGGCTGATTGAATTTTGCGACAAGAAGTTTGTTACGTTCATTTTCCACCAGTGAATTTAAACCGTACACTTTTAGTTAATTATTCACTTACACAGATTCTGCTTTCTAATACTCAAACATAATCCTGTATGTTTTGCCTTCCTACGATAAGTACGCTGTACAATAATTTTCATTTTAAACTTATTTGCTTCAAAACGAAATGCTCTTCTACAATCGAATAGTCAGTATTTTGTTTTAAGTATCCGTCGACGTGATACAGATTCCTAAAGAGCATAATTACTTCTTATACTATTCCAACCTAAAAACTCGTTGAAATAATGAATCCTACTTCATCGATAAAGCTTGTTTCAAATTGCTAGTCACATTCGTATGTTGGATAACACTGGCATGGATGTAAATTGGTGCTATCCAAACGAGTCAATAATTATACTCTTCTGCATACGACCAAGAGCAATTGTTGTTTTCGTTCTCTGAAAATTTTCATGCATACACTGGGGGCTTCCTCTGGTGGACCTGATGGCCCATTGAATTGCCGCTCCTTTTGGTATGGGAGCAACACCCATATTGCATGATCCCAAGCCCATATGTTCCATCCTGTCCTTAAGTGAGGGTGTGGCCAAACCTACACACACCATGGACGCTCGGGTGAGTGTTTATGCACTATTTGATTTGATTAATGATTATCGTTATGTGAGATGATGTTTATTATTAATATTGTATTTATTGTGACTATCCTATATATTTAATTGTATGTTTACGAGGATGATTTAGAACTGTGGGTTTTCCTTTTTTTTAGTTATAAATTTTTGTTAGTTAAGACACCTTAGTACCAATGTTATATAGGTACCTTTATGTTTACAATGATAATTTAGAGCTATTGTTTTTAGAGTCGTAATTTTTTTTTATGTTTTGTTAATTAAGATTTGTAGTGACCTAAAAACCCCAGCTCGCCATGTTAAACAGTACTTTTTTTGTTTGGGTTTTTTTCTGCTATATGTACAACGGGATTGATTACTATTGCTTTATGAATCTCATAAATGGTTACGTTGGTAACACACTGTGACATTTGCACCTACTCTCTATCGACCACTCTCGCCAACTGACCACATTTTTCCCACGGTACCTGCACTTTTAAACTTAATAACTATGTCCTGCATTTCTTTCTAGCATTCGGGATAACACATAAGTTAACGACTCGATATCAGCTGTTTACCACCCACCATTATGCTCTACCGGTACAGGTTTTCCGAATATCGTTTAAACTGATTTGCAATTTTGTCTTTTATCAAGCTAACTATTTAAGCGCTAACAACTTTTGTGTTTTATTTCACATAAAACATGCTGTATTGTTATTTATGATTTATATATTATCTGTCGAAGCTTTTAGAATGTGTTAGCTTTTTTTTTTCTTAAAAGCAGGATTACCTGACTATGAATTTTTACTGCAATTTCTTGGTGTTACATTGGATGCTACCTTGTGTTTGGACAAGCATTGTGATAACTTAAGTGGTAAACTTTGTCAAATCATTTATTTTATTAACTTTTTGAAAAAATCTGTTCCCTTGGATTTGATTATTTCCAGTTATTTTCTAATGTTTCATTGTCATTTGTCGTATGCTGTTGAAGTATGGGATCATTGTTCTTCTGCAGACCGCATTGTTTGGTTATAACATTGCATCATTAGCACAATGGCAAACTTATCTTACAGGGAGGATTGTCGCAGTCGTTTTATAAAATTTAAAATTTTGACCCTGCCGAGTAACTATATACTGAATTGTTTGATATATGTATTATATATATATATATATATATATATATATATATATATTGCTGTGATATACTCCTGTGAATGCGGGAACTGGGTCCTTTCAACAAAAAAATTCTAGTCCCACCGATTGGGCGTCATAAACTGCTGTGATCCTGTTTTCGCCTCGGCTGCTCACCTAATTTTATAAACCTCCTCATTCATAAAATTAAACAACACATTCCTACCACAAACATCAACGTTAACTCTATTTACATCAATATTCAGAATACATTAAATTTTCAAATTAAATTTCAGCATAAAATTCAGTTTTAAAAAGAATTTCAAGATTAATTTTATTATCATTTTAATGTGCATCCAGAATTAAAGTCCTTGTTGGATGCCTACTAATTAATATAACAATATAAGCAGACCGGAGTCTGAGTATAAAGGAGCATCTACCACCCTTTACGTTAATTAACCAGGTTCGTCTAATTGAGCTCAAAGACATACCCAAAGTTTCATCATAATTCAGAACATCAATACTAAATACCCCTTTCTACTTAAACAAGCAAATTTCATCTTAAAATTAAAATTTTATGTTAGTACAATTTCACTAATGTCCATTTAAAGTAAATCAATTATAAAGTTATTCCACACACACAAAAATGTCAAACAAAATAGTATAATTTACCTGAAGGTTACTGTCCTCGTAGCTTCAATGTACATCGTCCCTTTAGTTAATCACACCATTCCAACAGGATTATATTTACGACTTCTAATTCTCAACGCTTTTAAAATTTTCTCCATCACCATTTATTTAAAGTTGTTTCTGGGCTTTTCCGGAACTCATCTGTGTATATCTGACCCTTGTTTCGTGGATCCAGACACGTATTTGAACCATTTAATTATTAACACCCCCGAAAAATAGCAAAGAAATTCATGCGTCTTTCACCAATATACGCCAAAACTGCCTACTTTTGTGTATACATTTGTCGTTGTAAATTTTGCTAATTGGTACAGTGATACTAAATTTTATTACCTTGTATCTAAGTGCACTGAAGTACATTCATGTTAGCACGTAAATAACAAACTATTTTGAATCACTAAAATATACGAGCAAACTTTAAATTATTTTATCAAACTAAAATGCACTGTTTAACATCTTCAATCAAGTCGCGGATCTAAGAGCTCTTAACGCATCGAATAGTCAAAAGTCTAAGAGGCCGAAATTCATATTACCACCTGTATATATAGCGAATAGCCGGCACGTCGCTTTTGTCCTCAAAACGGGTAATTCTTAAGAATTTCTCATTCTATGTTCCCAGTCTGTCGCTCGCGCGTCGGTTTTTACGAATTTTTCACTCGCCCCATTTAAAACTCAGAAATTCTCACACGGCACGCAAACATGTCCGAGAAAAACTAATTAATTTTGTACAGAAATTGTTGTTTCTACCTCTGATATTTGCATCCTATTTTCAACCAATTGTGACCCTCGTGACGTTGCTTAAATCACGCCTTTTACTATATGTGTCTTTGCTTGACGCATTTTCTCTTTCCTTTTTAACCTGTTTGTATTGGTGCAAATTGATATTCTTTATTATCGATTATTTTCCAGTCCATGTGGACTATCTGGGTTAAATAACCCCGTATCGCACTTTCTCGTGAATATTAAGCCCCGGTTTCTCCAAGATTCTTTGTAAACATTAATTATCTGAAAAATTTTCGCCGAATGAGCTTTTTAAATAAACCCTGTTTTGTATTTCGTGCTAAAGCATCTGACCGTTTCCAATATCCTTAGAATCGACATGTTTATCTAAACAAATTAAACTGAAATTGCCTTTTAAAATACGCAGGTGTGTTCAAACATCCTACTTCTAACTAACACTTCTAGGATTTGCATTTTATTGGGTTTTTACAAGTTTCTATAGATATTATCTGTTACTAACGATTCAATTAACTTCAATTAAAAATAATAGCCTTTAATTTTTAGTGAATCCTAACTAAATATTAGTTATTATCTGTACGTTTTGTTCAATACCGGTTACTTGAAATAGAGTTAATTAAGATAAATTTTGCACGTAATTTCCATTTGTTTAGGAATAATTACATTACACGCAGAGCTTTTTAATACTGTTTCTTTTGATATAAAGCGTCTTGTACATAATTTAAATTTCTTATTTTTACTGAGACGACCGAATTTATTTATGCTTCATGGTTTTAATAAAGCGTATTATTTAATAAAATTCCTTATACACGGTGATTAAAATTATTTGATGTGATTATTTAATTTTCTACCCTGGTCTAAATATGAATAATATATATATATATATATATATATATATATATATATATATATATATTAAAATTTCACATGTATGCTAGTGGACATAATGTTAACATGTGGGGTAGATTAAATTTGGTTTTGCCATACCATCGTATTTGCCGAGGTTGGCTTGCTCTTAATTATTATGCTATACAATATAGTATTCGAGAATTGTTATCTGATAAATTTAAAGGAATTATAAAAAATTTCTTAGTGAGCAATGCCTTTTATTTGACTGAAGAATATTTAGACAAGGTGAAGGATTTGCGGTTGCCCGCTTTGGGTTACTAATTACTCTATGACTAAATGTATATCACTTTTGTGAATAACACATATATAATAAATAAATAAATAAATTATCAATGGTCTTTTGTTGTAGATGCTTAGAAGAAAGTATGTGGGACTTTAATCGAGCAACATATGTTTTCACAGAATTACAAAAACAAGGCACAATACCTCCAGATGCATTCATCCAATAGTTATAAGATTCTAAAACATATTTTAATATTGTAGTTGTAGATTTAATGAATGTAGATTTTAGTTGAAGCAAAGAAATAATACTATTTGATAAAAATTATCTGCAGAATTCTAATTAATTTATTTTGCTTGCAAATATTACTATTACTTTGTTTCAAAATTTTATACAAATGTTCAATCAACAAAATATAATTTGTACTAGTTTCCAATTTAAAAAATTATTCTATCAATTTGTATTTGCATCGAGCAAGTAAAATTTGAGACTGTGATTGTAATCAATAGGTATATGTTTTTTAATAGATGTGCAATTTTGGTAGTTTGATTTATTTTTTGGTGGTAAGAAATGATTTTAAGTTTACTGCATTGTCTCCTGATACCTTTCAGCAAGATAAAATTCTTCTATAGTTTTTCAATCTACCAACTTATACAAGAAAGTTGACTTATCATTTATGATCTGATACCTTTTGACTAGTATAGTAATCGTTTGCAATCACTAATTTTAATTTGCTGTTGCAATCGAGCAATTTTGGTTTACAAAAAAGTCGACCCCAAACATTTATGATCTCCTCATACCTTTCAGCAGAAAAAGAAATTCTTTTCTAGTTTTTCAATCGACCAATTTTAATTTACAATAAAGTCAACTTATCGTTTACGATTTCCTGATACCTTTCAGGATTTACAAGAGAGTTGGCTTATTGTTTATGATTTGATACCTTCCTGCAGGAAAAGGTTTTTTTACGGTTTTGCAATTGAACAATTTATTTACAATGTAACGTGTGAATCACTATTGTAAATAACAATTTGTCAACAAAATAGAATAAATGCATGTTTAAAATATACAATTTAAGAAAAATCACAAAAAGATGGAAATTATATCATAAATCTTCAGAGGACAACCTTTAAGAACCAATAGAAGCTAAAAAAATGGGGTACTGTATAGAAAGCATTTTCTAATAAGATTTTTTTAAAATTCAATTTAAATTGATGAAGAGGCAAATCTTTTACGTTGGAATGAAGTGCATTATAAAAAATACAGCCAAAGCAGTTAGAACCATTTCTGCTCCTACTTAGTCTATGGTAAGGTATAACTAATTTACCCTTGCTACGAGTGTCAAAGTGATGAATATCGGTGTGGTGTTGATATTGCAAGATGTTTTTTGACAAAAAGCAAACACTAAAATAAACAGACAAAGCAAAGTTAAAATTTTAAATTTAAAAAGATTCATGGCAGTCATCACGGAACCCAAGGTTAGACATAATGCGAAGGGAGCTGCTACAATGACCCCACATAATTGTTGTATATGAAATATGATAATGGAACATGTCATGATAACATGACAGTAGCACATTAGGTGAAACTAATCTTACCAAAGAGTTTAAAATAAATAGTTCGGCAAAGTTTTTTGCATAGCAGATCAACGTGAGTGTCGCAACTTAATTTGCTATCGGTTGGAAAAGAATACCTTTTTAATGAAAAAATCATTGGTTTGTGTTTACCCTTATTCAGGGCAAGCTTGTTATCATTAAACCATGATTCAGTGAGGCATAAGGATGTCACTGGCAGCTACCAGATGAGTCATATTTTCACTCTTGTTATATAGAGTGGTATCAACTGCATACAGGACAACATCACTCTTACCTTTTAGAAAAAAAAGGTAAGTCATTAATGAAGCATAGGAAAAGAAGCGGACCGAGGATGGAACCTTGAGGAACACCAGAAAAATCTTCACGTCTATTGGACAATTTGTCTTTGTAAAAAACATGAGACCTTGCATTCAGGTATGATGCAATTAGCTTAATACTACCATCACCAAAATTTAAGACTTTTAATTTGTTTACTGTGATCAACACAATCGAAAGCCTTAAGTCAAATTGCAGAATTTAACGACAAGGTAACTACCCTCCTCAAAAACATCTGAAATTTTATTTACTCATTTGACTAATACATTATTAGACAAATTTTGCGGAAACCGAATTGCTCAGCACAAAACAAACTATTATTTTTAAGATAAGAAATAATTTGATTTAATATATTCAAAAACTTTCGAAAAACTGGGTAAAACAGAAATAGGACGATAGTTCTTAATATCATCAAACGAGCCCTTTTATGAACAGGGATCACTTTTGCTTGTTTCAGGATATCAGGGAAAACTGCTTTCTTTATGCAAATATTAAATAATTTGGTTAGCGGAATAAGAATACTGTCGATAACTGATTTAACTAAAGAAATGTTAATATTCAATAAATCCTTCGATGGGAAATTCCTCATCGCTAAGATAATATCACGTACATAGTTGAAAGAAACTTCTTCAAAATGGATTGAGGGTATCAAACCAGAAGAACAATGTGTATAAGTATTCGATGAATTGGCTAAGATTTCTGCAACAGAATGAATAAAAGAATTGTTGAAATCATCAGCTAAGAAATGAGTGTTCATATCATTGGCTCTGTTTATAGAACCTTTGAAATCATTGATCAAATCCTATTTTCGTTTATTATTATTATTATTAGCACTAAAAATGTAGTTTCATAGACGTTAATTTTAGCATTTTTGAGTGCATGACGATAAGCATATTTTAATTTATTAACATGCAGTTTGAGTTCTGCACTAGGAAAAGCGGCATAGAGTTCAACATGAAGTATGTAATTATCACACATCTTACTTAGGTTATCCGTAAACCAATTGACAACTTTTTTGGAACTGTTATTCAATACCCTAAAGAGTTTGATAGGAAAGCATTGATACACAAGAAAGTTAACTCTTATGGTTTATGATCTTTTGATATCTTTTGACAGGAAAACAAATCCGTTTCTGCTTGTGTAATTGACCAATTTCGATTTACAAGAAAATTGACTTAACATTTCTGATCTCATACTCTTCGATGGGAAAAAGAAATCTTTTTATGTTTCTGCAATCGACAGATTTTGAATTTACAAGAAAGTTCTCATCGTTTATGACCTGATAACTTTTGGCGGGAATAAAAATCTTTTTATGCTGGTGCAATTGATCAATTTTGATTTACAAGAAAGTTGATCTATCGTTTATGATCTGATACCTTTTAGTAGAAAAGAAATTCTTATATGATTTTGCAATCAACAGATTTCGATTTACAAGAAAGTTTTCATAGTTTATAAACTCCGCATAGCTTTCGGCAGAAAAAGAAATTAGTTTATGGTTTTGCAATTGAACAACTTCGATACACAAGAAAGTTTATTCTTATTGTTTATGATTTCCTGATACCCTTTGGCAGGAATTCTTTTGCAAACGACCAATTTAAATTTATAAGAAATTTGGCTTATTCTTTTTGATCACCTGATACCTTTTGGCAGGAAAACAAATCTGTTTATGTTTTTGTATTTGACCAATTTCGATTTACAAGAAAGTTGACTTAACGTTTATGATCTCATACTTTTCAGCAGGAAAAGAAATTTTTTTATATTTTTGCAATCGACAGATTTTGAATTACAAGAAAGTTCTCATCGTTTATGGACTTCTGATACCATTTGGCAGGAAAAGAAATTGTGTTATGATTTTGTAATCGGCAGATTTTGATTTACAAGAAAGTTCTCATCATTTATGAATTCCAGATACCTCTTGGCAGGAAAGGATATTCTTTTATGGTTTTGCAATCCACCAAGTTGTACTAGAAAATTGACTTATCTTGATAAAACAGAAATCCTTTGTATTCGACTAATTTTAATTTACGAAAAGGTCGACCAGTCGTTTATGATCTGATACCTTTCGGCAAAAAATCTTTTTATTCTGTTGCAATTGAGTAATTTTGATTTACAAGAAAGTTGATTCTAAACGTTTATGATCTTGTACCTTTCAGTAGGAAAAGAAATTCATTTCTAGTTTTTCAATCAACCAGTTTTGATTTACAAGAAAGTTGACTTATCGTTTACAAGTTTCCAAATCTAGCACAAAGTTGACATCCTTGCTAAAACTTGCAAGCAAACTTACACAAAAATGAGAGCACTGTTTAATTTTGTCCTTCAGATAAGTCTGTTACATTTTGATGCTGTGCTCTGGTTCACTGACTCTAGAATTTGTCTTCCCTCTGACCCACGTTCAAAATCCATGTATCGTGAGTAAATCCTTTCTGTGCTTAACCGCAGCAATGGTACCAACAAAAGCAACGCTTTTCTCCCCCATTTTCATCTCCTACATGCTCACTTTGCTACATTTTAACCTTTCTAAATAACTTTCTTAACTTCCAACTGGTGGTGCTTAATTATTACATATCATTTTCCCTTCTACTTTCGTTCTCACAATGTATCATATCTAATCTATGCTGAATACAAGGTTATAATACGACAACTGTCTATTGTAAACTATCTCTTCATGAGTAGTGGTGTTTTCTTTGCGATTTTAAAACAAGTCAAAGTCCTGAATAATTCCGTTTACAATGTACTTAAAAACTTATTCTCGGAACTACCTTTATAGGAACAAAATCTGAAATATGCGTAATTAATATTAATTATTCAGAAATCTACTAGACAGGGTGCTTTGATATTTGTTCTGTCTATTCAAATTTAATACCGATATCTTCTTATCTGATTTATAATTAAAGTAACGTGTTATATATAGGCAAATCACTTTAAGAAGAACCCAACGTCATATGCCAGATTGCGCAGAAATGTAATAACAGTGACGTAGTTGAGTTATTACAGTTTAAACGGAAGATATGGCGTTAAATAGTAAAAAAATAAACAACCAATTAAATTATAATTTAAAATTTTTAATATAATATCGCCATATGAGTTGTGTGCATCAATATCCCTAAAAAATACTGCTATAGCAAGGTTATTTTGTAAAATCCGATAAAGCAAATGATTGAATACCATGGCCTACTTAAGTGGTTTCTATCTCATTCCAGTGTTCTGCAAACACATCTGTTGAGTAACTTATTGTTTTATTAATGTTAATTGTTATATACAAGATATTTTATATTAGTTAGATGGCGGTTTAAAACTGTCCGTCTGTGTATCAAGTAAAAATAAATAGTAATGAAATCTAAAACTTTTACAAGGTAATTTCCGATTGGTTGATCATAAAACTCTACGCCACTAAAACCTGAATACTGCCATCCCTAATTACATATAATGAACTGTTCCTAACCAATTTTTGCTTTGTGCGCATGATGACGTTAGGTTCTTCTTAAAGTGATACGAAGCGTCTCGCGGTAGAAATAACGCGGCTGTAATGACAGTTGTAAACAGATTGACGTTACGTAATTTTTTTGTTTACATATAGTGAATGAGATCCATGGAAATTACCTATTAATTTTGTTTATTGTGTTATTTGTAAACGAGGAGTAAAAATGAATACTTGCCAAGATTGTGGTTTTGAGTTTACACAAAAGAAGAATTTGTATGCCCATTTAAGAAAGATTCATGATTTTGAATATAGGAAACCAGTTACTTTAACTAGTAAATTTTTGTGTGATACATGTGGCAAATCCTTGACCAGTAAAGCAACTTTACGTCGTCATCGCAGAACTGTTCATAAAAGTATTCCAATAATTCTCAACTCGTCAAGAATCAAGTGCTTTTATGAAAATTGTACAACACATCTAAAGGGATATAAAAACTTCGACATTTGGCAAATGAACATCAAATTGAAACTAAACTTGATCAACTACATTTTAATTCACAATTAGGTTTGAAGATTATTATGCAAAGTGTTAATTACATACTAATTTTATTCTGTTCAACAGAATTCAAAAACTGAAAAAACCAAGAACAGGAACAATCTTTGGTAATGTATATACTTCACACTTCAGCTAAATTATTATCTGATGGCACCAAAAAGGAGTACTATAATTGTCATCGATAATACAACTACATTCCAAAAGGCAAGGGTTTTAGAAGCTTAAAAAGCACAGGCACTAATAAAATTGGAAGTGTTTGTCCCTCAAGAATGGAAGCGACGATAAAGAATGATGGGTCTGTTGCAGTAGACTTCTGGACAACTCATGTTGGATATACCAACGATATTGGTCGAGTTTTTTTAAGTAAAGAGAGTAAAGCAGAAATTGCAGGTATTTTCGAACATAAAGTTCTAGTTTGAAATTTTACAATTGATGTGTTTCAGGAAAATTAAAGGAAGGTGTTACATTTCAACATATATTGGATAATGTTTGTGATTCTGCTTTAAAACAAGAAAATTCACAGAGAATTTTGTTGTTAGAAACAAAAGATATGCACAATATTGTTAGGGACTTCTATATTGAGTATGGTGTGAAATGTCACCTAAATGATGCAATTAGCGTACGGCTCTGGGTAGAGGAGATGATGAACTTAGGAAGCGACTGCCCAGTGTTATATTATAAAAGCCAAGGTGTAGAAGGAAATACAAATGACTCAAAAATAATTTTAGATGTTCAAGATTTTGCATTAGTCATAATCACTTCTTTTCAACGTGAACAGTTGCTTAAATTTGGGAACGACAAGGTGTGCGTTGATGGTACGCACGGTACAAATAGTTACGATTTTCAGCTCTACACACTAATGACAGTGGATGAATTTGGTTCAGGGTGCCCAGTGGAATTTTGTTTTTCAAATCGTGCTGACGAAATGATTTGTTAAGGCTAAGGTACCTTACCAGTTGCTATGTACCTGGCATGTGGATCGTAATTAGCGCAAGAATTTGTCAAAAATCAATGGAGGGATTGAAAAGAAAGTAGTAGTATATAAATCCCTTCGTGTTTTATTACAGTGTGTATTTATTGATGAATTTAATGACATTTTAAATCAGGTAGTAGAAGGATCTTTATGACGATGTTGATACACAATCATTTGCTGAATATTTTCATAATAATTATGCAAATCGTCTAACATCTTGGGTATATTGCTATTGATTGGGTTTAGGAATAAACACTAACATGTATCTTGAATCGATGCACAAAGTTTTGAAGTATATGTATTTGGAAGGTCGGAAAGTAAAACGTTTGGGCAAAAGCATTAATGCAGTAATGAAAATTGCTCAAGATAGCTTGTTTAAACGTATAATTAAACTTGCAAAGAATACTTCCAATGACAAAATTAATAGAATTAAACAAAGTCATAAAGCAAGTCTAACAATTACATCAGATTTTATTGGACGTCTTGAAAATGATAAGGAATTTTTAGTTACGTCGTCCACTTGTGCTTTTCAACAGTATCAAGTTACGAGAGTAGATGAGGCCTGTGAAGGTTCATGCCTAAGTTGTACAAAATGCAGCATATGTGTTCATACATTTCAATGCACCTGTATTGACAACATGATAAAGCTTAATATTTGCAAACACATACATGCTTGTGCGATACAGTTTTGCAAATCGAATCTTGACATTGCAACATCTTTGCATATTAGTAACGTTAATGAACTTTTCAGCAGTAATATTTTACATGAAGCAAAATCTTCAAAAAATGATATTATTAAAAAAAAGCCGAGTTAATAATAGGCCTATGTGAGAATGCTTCGTTAACTGACGACGAACAGCTGGGTATAATGAGGTAATTTGATAAAATCATTGACACATTAAATAAAGCAAAATCTATTGATCTAAAAATTACAGAGGAGATTAATATTAATAAAAGTTGAACATCAGGTGCGGCTTTTTCATCAAAGAAGAAATCAACTAGGAATAATGATCTTAAAAGCCTACCCTAACAGAAGAAATTTTTATTAGGGATGGTTTGGTTAATAACTCAAACCTTAATGTTAATGTTCATACAAGATCTGATCATACATCACCTGATTTTATGTTAAGATAAGACAGTGTATTATCTCAGTAGAAAGTTGGTTTAATTAACACTAAAGCTTATAAGGTTAGATTTTGTTCTGCTTTCTCTTGTTTGGGAATAAAATCCGATGGGGGCACCACTCTCAGAAATACATGTACAAATTACTGGAAATTATTACAATCCCAGCGATTTTGATCTAATTTAATCCTCAATTCTCACTTTGTTTTATCAGTTTTACAAGCGCTGGTAAGTTATTGTAATTTCGTCAAATCTGTCGGATTGAGTGTTCTTATATTAACAGTGCAGTATTTTAGTTTTACTTTTAGTCGGAGTACCAAAATAATCATAATTTTCTACCTAGTTTTTTTTTACATATTTTAGTCGACTGACAGTGCAAACAAAATTCTCGACAAAATAAAATTAGTTTCTTTCTTAATTAATTTAGGTATTTATTGAGAATGTATATGGGTACATAACGTGTTTACTTTTTAAAAAATAAAAATACAATTATTGAAACCTCAAGCCTCTATTGCTATTATTAAACACATTTCACTAAAGTAATTAATAATTTACAAATCAAATTAAAGAAATCCCAGCAAAGTACCTTTAAACTGCATATTGACACAAGTACGAAAAATACCTAGAATAGCAACAAGTTAGTACAAAATACCAAGTTGTTTACATACAAGAGCTAACATATGTAGATAACATTCGTGTAAAGTTAATTTCCTTCATTGCACTAAATTTAACTTCTTTTTTATCCAAAGTTGGTTGCTTATAGAAACTGGTCTCTTATATTCAAATCATGAAATTTTCTTAAGTGGCCATACAAAGTTTTATTTTACGTAAATTCAGAACCACAATCTAGGCAACTATTATAAATAAATAAATAAATAAATAAATCTTTATTTGCATTACACAGAAAAATAAAAAAAAACTACAAAACAAATGAAAGGAATACAAATAAAGTAAATAATTACCTCGCAAAAGCTAGATAGAGCTTGAGCGCGAGGATAGAACAAAAATAATTAAACAAGGTAAATATTCATATTCACATTACATAATAACTAATCTACTTAGAATATGCATTTTAACCAATAGAAAGTAACATATTTGTTTAAACAAAGAAACAACATATTTAATCAGGCAAGCAAAACTCTGCAATCCAACTTTTTACTTTCTTAATAAAATGAGAGTAAATTGATATCTTAGTTTCTTTTGGTAGTAAATTATATAGACGTGGAGCTATATACTTAAAGCTTTGTTGAGTGATTTGGTTTGAGGTTCTGACCGTTTGTACATCTAAATCCAGTTTACTTTTTGTGTCATAATTGTGGGGGAGAATTTTTTTTATGGAAAATTTTTTGTAATGTTTAAGAACTTCAAATACATACAATTGGTATATATTGAATATATTCAATTCCCTAAACAGTGCTTTAGAGCTATACAATCTGGGTTTTCTATAAATTATTTTTAATGTGGTTTTTTGTAAGACTTCCAATTTTTTTAAATTATATTTTGCTGTACCTCCCCAGACTATTATTCCATACCTTAATATGCAGTGAACCAGCCCTAGGTATATTATCTTTAAGTTGTGAATATTTAAAATGTCTCGCAGCAAGATAATATGAGCAATTAGGTGTCGCAGTTTCCCACACAAATAATTTATATGGTCACTCCATTTCAAATGACAGTCAATCATGATACCTAGATATTTAATTTTTAAGGTAGGGTTAATTAAAATACTATAATGACTAGTATTTCTATTTTCACATACTACGCTTAGGTTCTCAAGCAATGGTAGGTTGTCTTTATATGGTGCAAATGGCATGTAGTTGGTTTTTTTTATATTTAATGTTAATAAGTTATTATCCAACCATTGTATTATTTGGTTTAAGCAGTTAGATGTTTTACTTTTACACGTTCCCAGTCCGTATCATTCACGATTAAGACTGTATCATCTGCAAAAGATATGATATCACCGTTAATATTTAAACTTAATAGATCATTAATATAGATAAGAAAGAATATCGGACCAAGTACTGTACCTTGTGGCACTCCATATTTTACCAATTCACAATTACTCTTGATGTTATTTAATATTACATATTGTTTACGATTTGTTAGATAACTCCTAAGAAGGTGCAGACAAGTACCACGAAAACCGACACACTCGAGTTTATATAAGAGGAGTTTATGACATACTGTGTCAAATGCTTTCTGCAGATCCAAGAAAACTGCAATGACAGGTTTTGATAATTCCATGGAATCATATATTTTTTCAGTAACGGCAGTAAGAGCATTATTTACCCCCATGGATGCCCTAAAACCATACTGATTTTTGGATAGTATGTTATGTTTATTCAAAAAATCTGTCATTCTGCATTTTATTGCTTTTTCAAATATTTTGCTAAATTTGAAACTAAAGAAATAGGTCTATAATTTGTTGTTTCATTTTGTTACCAGACTTGTGTATTGGTTTAATGATAGCAATTTTAAAATGATCAGGGCAGGTTCCTTCACTGAAAGATTTATTGATTAATATAACTATAGGTTGTATGATATAGTCTGCAGTTTTTTTTAGAAAAGTAGTACTAATATAATCAAAACCAGAAGCTTTATGGTTTCCAAATTCTAATATATATTTCTTAATTTCTGATTCAGTTACTGGTTTTAAAAACATGAATACTGGTTTAATTGAATATTGCTAGGCAAAGTAGGAGATTGAATTGCAATGTCTTTTATTTTTGCTGCCATTTTTTCACCAATGGTTGCAAAAAATTTGTTGAACTCATCTACCGTTTCTTTATCATTATTTGTTTGTGTGCCATTTTGTTTGAGTAACTGTATGTCATTATCTTGTTGTTTATATTTTTTTTTAAGTACAGTATTTGTTACACTCCATAGTGCTTTTGAATCTTTATTTTTTAGTTTATTGTTAAAGTAATTTTGTTTAGATACTCTAATCAGTGTAACTATTTTATTCCTATAGAATTTATACAATTGATTGAGGTACTGATTGTCTATGTCATTTTTTAATTTTTTGTATATATTGTCACGTACATCAATAGATTTTACTATTCCGTTTGTAATCCATTCACTCCTTTTCTTTATTATCTTATTATTAACTTTTATACTAGATAGGTTAATATACGATTGTAATTTAGAAATAAAAGCGTTACATGCAGTGTTAACATTCATATTCACAAGTTCACTCCAGGATTCCTTTTTTAAATTTTCAATGAGTTTATTATACAAGATTATATTATGTTTACAATACTGTTTAATAGTTGAAACAGGTACCCGGGTTTTAAAATCAAAACTATAACCAAGGATAATGGGGTAGTGATCTGTAATTTTACTATTTAGGATTATAGGCACAAGCTTGTGGTTTGGTAACTTAGTTTTAACAAAAATATGATCAATACATGACTTTGTTTGCTTTTCACATCTAGTAAAATCGTTGATGGAAGAACGAAAGCCAAATTCAAGCATTAAATTTTTTTTTACTTCTCCTATATAAATAAGGAGATAAACAATCAATTTAAGATTAACACAGACCTCATCCAATTTATGTAAACAAAAAAATGACGTAACCTCAATCTGTTTACAACTGTCATTACAGCCGCGTTATTTCTACCGCGAGACGGTCGTAAAGTGATTTGCCTATACCACTAATAACTTTGTAATTTTATAGCACACCAAATATTAAAATCTTTACGGGTAGGTTTCCTTCTCTTCATTTGTACGTTTCCATTTGTTCGATGACCAATCACAATACAGGAATAGTTCAAATAATCACATTCCATTTATTAACAAAATAATCAGTTAAAGTTGAACAATTTTCATTCGTTTCTCCGTTGATCTTGTAAAGCTATCAGTTTATTGTGGTATGAGTAGATAGGTTATACTACAAGTAGTAACAAAACAACTAGAATTCTTTTTCGGTATTGCCTGGAATGGAAGTCCTTTAGCATTGTACTCCAAAACACTTTCATGCTTTGCTGAAATGGTTTGGAAAAACAAAATCGTATTTACTTACTTCTGATTTATTTGACAATAATAGAGGAATGCAACCATCTTGGGATAACGCCTTCGCCTCAGCGACTACTGAACGCCATCGACATGTAAATGTCTGCAACCTAGCTAACCTAGGGTAGGCAACTCACAATACCATTACGCCTCACGTTAGCGCAACCTGAATGTTTGCAACACAGCTTACCTATTTAATCTATGGTAGGTCACTCACAATATTTTCACGCCTCATGCTACCGCTACTTGAATGTTGGCAACCCAATTTTCCCTTTTAAACGAGGGATAGGAAACCCACCTTCCATATCTTACATATTGAAATGTTGCAAGAGCTTGTGCAACACACATGTGATGTCAAAAACTAACTCCAGTTTGGAAAAATTGCTCACCTGTATGTATTAAGAGTGTTCTCTTGCATATGTAAATAGTCCGGTTTATGTCCTTGATGCTCTAATGATTTACTTCTAAGTCTGGCGGTAATACAAACCTCAATCGCTATAATCAAACTTCAGATGATCATTCAAAATAACTTAATTATCATCATCATTAAGTCTTCAGTCTTAGAACTGGTTAAACGCGTACTTTGATTGTTTACTACTCTGAACTAACTTACAAATTTCCCTGAAACTCCTACAGCTTACATTGTACACCCAAGTATGCACTAGTTTAATCTAGGTCTACCTCTACCTCTCTTTTTTCTTATTTCTGCTTCTAACATACGCCGTGCAATTTCCTCCTGCCTTAGTTTGTGTCCCATTATCCTATCTTTCCTATTTTTTTTACTGTTTTCCACATATTTCTTTCTGAACTTACCATTTCTAGTATCTTTTTGTCTTAACCTTGTATGTTCATAATATTTTCATTTCATGTCTGTAGCACCACATTTTAAAGGATTCTATCTTTTTCCTGTAAACTTCTCCTACTGTCCACGTTTCACAGCTATACAGTGCTGTGCTTAACACATATGGTTGCAGCAATCTTTTCTTATTTCTATGCTAATTGTCTTCGAACATAGTAACTGCCTTTTCTTGTTAAATGCGCACGGTCTTGTGCTAATCTTTGTTTTATATCTTTTGCACTTTTCCCATCTTGTGTTATTTGACTTCCTCGGTAGCAGAAATCTTTAACCTCTTGTAAGTTCTCGTTTCCCATTTGTATTCTGGTTTTTACTTATCTACACCTGCTTTACATATTAGTATTTTAGTTCTATTTTTGTTAAATTTCATACCGTATATCACTGTAAATACTATTTACAATTCATTAAGAGCTACTTTCTAACTTTTTCTTGCTAGATGCTAATACCGCTGAATCATCCGCAAATCTAAGTATATTGCAGCGGGCTACCGCTAACACGTTTCACCAATTTAGAACAAGTAATAACAAAAGTCTTTATTACTCACTGTTCACAAGTCTAATTAACAGTATATGCCTTATTTATAGATGTTTTCAGTCCAACTAACAATGAAGCACCATCACACTAATGCTAATAACAACACTAAACACTACTATAATTTATTTATTACACTGTTGTCTATTTATGTACAAGCTGGCGATACAATATACATGTTGACATAACCCAAATTTATGTTTACTATAGGACTTTCAAAACATAGCTAACTAACTTTACAAAATATTATTTATATACGGCATATGGATATAGACTAACTTTGTACCTCATCACCGATCTTATATATATATTGCTGTGGAACCTCCAAAATTCGGGTCCGTTGACTTTCTTCTGTTAGTCGCCTTTTTATTATTTCCGCCTCGGCTGCTCACCTACTTAAAACTTTCATCCTCATTCATAAAAAACAAACACATTCCTACCACAAACATCAACGTTAACTCTATTTACATCAATATTCATAATACATTAAAATTTCAAAATTAAATTTCAGCATAAAGATCAGTATCATAAAATTTCAAGATTAAATTTGTCATCATTTTAATTTGCATCCAGAATTAAAGTCCTTGTAGGATGCCTACTAATTCATTTAACAATATGTGCAGACCTAAGTCTGAGTACAAAGGGAACATCACCCACCCCTTTACGTTAATCAAACAGGTTAGTCTAATTGAGCTCAAAGACAGACCCAAATTTTCATCATAATCAAGAACATAAACTGCTAAATACTCCTTTCTACTTAAACAAGAAAATTTCACCTTAAAATTAAAAATTTGTCGTTTGTACAAATTCACTACTGTCCATTTTTTAGTAAACCAATTATAAAGTTATTCAACACACACTAAAACATCAAAAATCGAACAACAAAGCATAAGTTACCTGAAGGTTAATGCACTCGTGGCTTCAATGTACATCGTCCTTGCTAATTTTACCATTCCAACTGGGTTATGTTTCCGTCCTCAGATTCCTGGTCGCCTTTTAAAATTTTCTACACCACCATTCATCTAAGTATATCAAAATCTTGTTTTGTGGATCCAATCACGATTACGAATAACATTTGATTATTAACACCCCCGAAAAATAGCAAAGAAATTCATACTTCTTTCAGGCTATACCCAAAACTGCCTACTTTTGTTTATTCATTTATCGTTACAACTTTGGATACTTGGTACAGTAATACTCGCAAATATAACTAAACTTTATTACCTTGTATCTTGTTTTCTAAGTGCACTAATGCATAACAACTTGTATCGTAGCACGTAAAGAGCAAACTATTTTAAAGTATTAAATCAAAATCGAGAATCTAAGAGCACTGTTTAAAGCATCGAATAATCAAAAATCTAAGAGAGCGAAACTCATATTATCACCGGTTTATATAAGAGCCCGCCCGTACGTCGGTTTTGTCCCGCAAACGGACAATTTCCAGAATTTCGCATACTATGTTCCCTTTCGACAGTCGGGCACAGCGATTCTTATTAAATTTGCACACGCGCCAGTTAAATCTCAAAAATTTTCCACACGGCACGCAACGTCTGAGAACAACTAATTCAATTTTATACAGAAATGTTATTTTTACACCTCTCATGTTTGCCTCTTATTTTCAACCAATCGTGACCCTCGTGACGCTACACAAATCACGCCTTTAATTACCCGTGTCTCTGTCTTGCGCATATTATCCGTCTCTATCTACCCTGTTCTGAGTGGTACAAATCGATATTCTTTATTATCGGTTATGTACAATCCACGTGGACTGTTAAATAACCCACTTTATTAGCATTTCCCGTGAATATTAAGCGACGGTTTCTCCAACATTCTCTGTAACCATTTGTTATCTACAAAATTTAAGCAGAACGTGACTTTTAAAAATACGCAGGTGTTCAATCGTAATACTTCTAAATAACACTTATACGATTTGGGATATTCCACTTATTTTAACCTTCCTATTAGCGATTTGTTTATCAACTTTGGACTTTCCACAGGCTTTTATGCTTATTATACCTTAATAATCGTTCAATGAACTCCAATTAAAATAATAATGAATGACATTGACTTCTACCCTTTAATTTTTAGTGAATCCTAATTAAATATTAATTATTATTTGTACATTTCGTTTAATACCGGTTACTTGGAACTTGAATTAATTAATATAAATTTTGCACGTAATTTCTCTCTAGTTTTCTTGGAACAATTAAATTAAATACACGTTGAGCATTTTAATTCTGCTTCTTTTTATAGAAAGCGTCCTTATATTCGGTGATTAAAATTATTTGATGTAATTAATTAATTTTCTACCCTGGTCTAAATTTGAGTAATATATATATATATATATATATATATATATATATATATATATAAATATATATATATATATGCTGTGAAACCTACAAAAAGCTATTAACTTAACTGTTCCGTTGACTTTCTTCTGTTAATCGCCTCTTTACTCTTTTCCGCCTCGGCTGCTCACCTAGTTAAAACTTTCATCCTCAATCATAAAAAAAACAAACACATTCCTATCACAAACACCAACGTTAACTCTATTTACATCAATATTCATAATACATTAAAATTTCAGCATAAATTTCAGGATCAGAAAACTTCAAGATTAAATTTATTATCATTTTAATGTGCATCCAGAATTAAAGTCCTTGTAGGATGCCTACTAATTAATATAACAATGTATGCAGACCTGAGTCTGAGTACAAAGGGAGCATCTCCCACCCCCTTACGTTAATTAACCAGGTTCGTCTAATTGAGCTCAAAGACATACCCAAATTTTCATCATAATCCAGAACATAAATACTAAATACCCCTTTCTACTTAAACAAGAGAATTTCACCTTAAAATTAAAAATTTGTTGTTAGTACAATTTCCCTACTGTCCATTTTAAGTAAATCAATTATAAAGTTATTCAACACACACCAAAACATCAAAAATCGAACAACAAAGCATAAGTTACCTGAAGGTTAATGCACTCGTGACGTCAATGTACATCGTCCTCTGTTAATCACACCAATCCAACTGGGTTATGTTTAGGTCCTCGGATTACTGGTCGCCTTTAAAATTTTCTACACCACCATTCCTCTAAAGTTGTTTCAGTGCTTTTCCGGAACTCATTTGTGTATATCGGAAGCTTGTTTTGTAGATCCGGACACGTTACGAATCATTTAATTATTAACACCCCCGAAAAATAGCAAAGAAATTCATACTTCTTTCACAAATATACGCCAAAACTGCCTACTTTTGTGTATTCATTTGTCGTTGCAAATTTGAATAATTGGTACAGTGATACTAGCCTTTATTACCTTGTATCTTCTTTTCTGAGTGCACTAAATTACATTCATTGTAGCACGTAAAGAACAAACTGTTTTAAATCACCAAAATATACGAGCAAACTGTTTAAATTATTCTATCTAAATCGGAAAACTAAAAAGCACTGTTTAACGCATTGAATCAAATCGAAAATCTAAGAGAGCTAAACTCATATTAACCCGGGTATATATAGTGGTTAGCCTGTCTGTCGGTTTTGTCCTCAAAACGGCCAGTTTCTAGAATTTCGTATACTATGTTCCCATCTCGCCCGCCTGTGTGTCGGTTCTTATTAAATTTGCACTCGCATCAGTTAAATCTCAGAAATTTCGACACGGCTCGCAACGTCTGGAAATAACTAATTAATTTTTATACAGAAATGTTATTTTTACCTCTCAAGTTTGCCTCTTATTTTCAACCAATCGCAACCCAGTGACGTTGCTCCACTCACGCCTTTTACTATATGTGTCTCGGTCTTGCGCATATTATCTGTCTCTATCTACCCTGTTCTTATTGGTGCAAATTGATATTCTTTATTATCGATTATTTCAGTCCATGTGGACTGTGAAATAACCCACCTTATTAGCATTTCCCGTAACTATTAAGCTACGGTTTCTCCAGCATTCTCTGTAACCATTTGTTATCTGCAAATTTTACGCAGGTGTTCAAACATAATACTTCTACGATCTGAATATTATTGGGTTTTTACTAGCTTTTATACATATTATATGTTACTAATGGTTCAATTAACTTCAATTAAAAATAATACCCTTTAATTTTTAGTGACTCCTAATCAAATATTAATTATTATCTGTACATTTTGTTTAATACCGGTTACTTAAAATTGAGTTAATTAATATAAATTTTGCACGTAATTTCCATTTGTTTCTTTACTCGGAATAATTAAATTACACGTAGAGCATTTTAATACTGCTTCCTTTTTTTATAGCAAGCGTCTTGTAAATAATTTAACTCCCTTATTTTTAATGAAACGAATGAATTTTTATTCTCCACGGTTTTTTAATAACGCGTACCTTTTCCCAAAGCTTCTACACGGTGATTAAAATTATTTGATGTGATTATTTAATTTTCTACCCTGGTCTAAATATGAGTAATATATTATTCTAATTTTTAAATCCCACTTTTCTTTTTTTTACTCACTGACTGTGTGTTCAATCACTCTTTATTCTATATTCTTAAAATTTTTATTTTATTTTACCCCCGTTTGTCGCGCCTTTTTTTGTAATGTGCACACCTAATGCACGCCCCGTACTTGCAACGTTTGGTTGGTTCTTTAATTAACTATTTATTTCAATGCCTCGACTATTTAAGCTCTTAAATCTCAGGGTGGTCAACTACTTATAGTGAGTTCTGTTATAAGTAGATGTGCAAAGTCCAACCAAAGTGCACCTCTTTTGTTTTAGTACTAAATTTTATTACTCTACTTTTTATATGCCAAAATTATACTACGATCAGCGTTGCTTTGTGCCAAATTTAATTACTACCAAAATTATATGACTATTTTTGACGTTTTAAGATATCTCAGCACTCACCTGGTTTATACTCCGTTCTTGGCCGCTCTAACTGCTGGCTCAAAATCCTTGTCGCCGTATGCGTCTTTACACTTTTGTCCTATCTGATTGAAGTTTAGTACCGCCTCCAGGTGTTGTTCTTAATTTAGCTGCTCCCCAATACCTGAAATAATTTAACCCTAATTTAGAATTTTGAATACCCAGTGCTGTAACTTCCCCTGTGCTAATTTCTGCTTCGAATCCTCCACTACCAATTGTTGTTCTCCTAAATTTCGCTCTTCGTGTTTTCAATCAATCCGTCCGCTTCTTCGTATCTAATCCAAATCTACTCGTCGTCTTACTTCAAATTGCTCTATGCTCCGCTCTTTTAAAAATTGTTTACAAATTAGCACAGTTTGAAAAACACGTCTTTTTACAAAATGAATTTCGGAATAATCTCCCTTGTTTACTTTCCAAGGCGACCATTTTAACTTTCTTGCCTACTACACTTTAAAGTACATAACTAAATCGTCCAATAACATTCTAACATTTCGTTTGTGTCGCACATACCATAGTTCATGTCCTTTTGCACTTTCCTGATTCACATACAATTCTATTATTTGTCCTAAATATTTACAGTTCACCAATCATATTTGAAGTTGTTATAACTAATAATTTTGAGCTTACAAATATTGTCCAAAAGTTGATTCTATTTAAAATGAAACCAAAATAAATCGCACTTGAACCTGGATGCGTGGTTGATAGTAAACACCCATAGACGCATCCGGTTTTTGGACGGCAAATGTACTTTCAATGGCCTTTAAAATTCAAACTCGGTATAAACCCTTGAGCACTGTACATCTTACTACGTCATTTAGTCATTTTAATATTACCTTTTGGCACTTAATTTCAACTACCATTTTGAATGGTATTTTAGTATATGAAAAATACGGCAAACATACATTTTTAAGTTTATGTGATCAAATATGTGTATAATTTTGCTTGGCATATATTACCTTGCACTAAACAACCCTTAGAACTCTTGGTAGCTCCCTTATACATTACAATATATATATATATATATATATATATATATATATATATATATATATATAATAATGAAATTTCTTGGACGTTGGTCAATATATACCTATAAATATTTCTAAGAGTAGGTAGAATAACTATAACAATTTGTAGTTGCGTTTATTATTTTGACGCGTTTCGGTCTTCAGGACCATTATCAAATACATTCTACAAAATATTACCTATAGGATATGAAAAATATTTTAATAATTACATACCTAAAACTTAATTGTAGATTGCGTATTTAAACTAAATTAAAACATTTAAACATTTGTCACAATTATAAAATTCTCCGATAATTATTATTTCATAAAGATAAAATTAAAAGATGTTTTCGTTTAAAAATACGAGAACGAAGAACACTTTAAAAAGTATATGAATGTAGTAATATTAATTATTTAGTCTAAACTGTTAAACAATATAAAATGTAGTGTGTGGTGATAAGTAAAGCCTGTTTAATAGTGGTGGTATATGTATGAAATATGTGCAATAGGATATTTATAACAAAGTGCAACTATGCTATTAAATTTTGGTAGAACTGTGTGAAATTTTCTTGATCGTTTTTTGAATTTATTGCTTGTGTATTTTTTTGGATTTGGATAGTTTCTAAAAATCCTCTTTTACTGTCTTTTATTTCAGTACCTAAAATTTCTACATTATCAAAATCAAATGTGTGTAAATTTTCTAAGGCATGGGCCGCTAGAGCGGTGCATTTTTTGTTGTTAGTTTTTATGGAATATTTATGCTCGTATATTCGTTTATGGAGGTATTGCTTGGAATTTCCGATATACACGCCGAGACAATTGCTACAATTTATTTTGTATATGGTGTGTGTTTTGTACTTTTGCTCTATTTCTGGTCTTAATTTTGTAAAAAAGGTTTTTGTATAATTGTTTGGTTTATGCACAACTTGAATATTATGATTTTGTAAACATTTTTTTAGTTTTTCGGATAGTCCCGGGGTGTAATCGATACTAATCCTGTTGTCTATTACGTTTGATTTTTATTATCGTAGTTGTTAAATATCTTGTGTATTTTTGTTTTTATAACTGGTTCGTAGAAGCTTTTGGGTAGTCGTTATTCTTTAAAATATTTTAACTTTTTAAGATTTTTTGGTTTATGTTTATTATGTGAAAAATGCATTGCTCGGTCGACAAGGTTGTTAATCATATTTTTCTTATACCTCACAGGGTGTTAGATTTGTAATTAAGATATCTACCACTTCAGGTTGTTTTGTTGAACCAGTTGGTAGTGGTTTCTCCTTTATCATTGTAAGTAATTAACAAATCAAGGAAGGATATGGTGTTGTTTACTTCTTTTTCTATTGTGAATTGTAGACGGGGGTGGTAGGAATTAAATTTGTTTAGTGTTTCGTCGATTTTGTTTTCTGGAAGGCACATTATACAGTCGTCAACATACCTTTTAAAAAATACAGGTTTATAGCTAAGCTGTTTTATAATTTCTTCTTCTAGATCCTCCAGTACTAGGTTTGCAATGGTAGAAGATATTGGAGAGCCCATTGCTATGCCAAAAATTTGACTGTATATTTTGTTCTCTAACTTAAAATAAGTAGCATTTAAACACATTTTGATGGCTTGTAAGAATTCATTAAAAGGTAAATTAGTGAAATGTGCTATTAAAGGCCATTTTTTTGTAATTGTTTTAAGTGCTAGGTCAATAGGTATATTAGTAAAAAGTGATTTAGCATCTAATGAAATTATTACATATTTTTTTGGAATATTTTGCTTTGTTATAAATTTATGGAAGCTCCAGCTATCTTTGACAAAATATTCGTTTTGTCCAGTTATATTTTTTAAAGCCTCTACTAAAAATTTTGATAGTTTATAAGTTGGTGAGTTTATATTACTAACTATGGGTCTTAGTGGAACGTTCGGTTTATGAACCTTTGGTAAGCCATACAAATACGGAGCGTGCCCGTTATGGCAAATTAACTGGTTTTTTATCGGTTGACTAATATATCCTTTTTTATTCCATGAATTGATTAGAGAATTTAGAGCATTTTGTATTTGTAGTGTTGGATCGATTTTTTTAACAATATATGTAGCTTTATTCATTAACATTTCATTCATTTTATTTAGATATTCATTTTTATACATTATAACGGTAGTCTTACATTTGTCAGCTTGTAGAACGTATAAATCCTTATTTTTTTTAAGAAAATTTTTTGTTAATTTTATGTGTTTATTGAAAAAGTTGTTATTTTCTTTAATGGTGTTTGTAGTTTTATATTTATGGTTAGTAAGGATGTTACAAATTTTATTTCGGATTTCAATCTTTTCGTTAATTGGTTTTGTTTTTATAGCACTTTCAATATTGGCTATAACGTGTTCATATTTTATGCTTTTTAATTTCAAAGAAAATTTGTTGCCTAAACTTAATAAATAATTTACTTGCGGAGGAATTATAGTTTTAGTGAGGTTTACAAGCCACTTTGTGTTGTTTGTTTTGTTTAGATTTTTGTGTATATTTTGTTGCTTTATACACAAGTGGTTGATTTTTTTTATATGCCTTTGTTTAATTATTTGAAACAATTTGTTATATCTATCGTTTTGAATATTGAAAAATTTTGGTATACCTCCTTCTTTTGCTGCCGAATTATATTTGATTTAGTTTGTAATAAATTAAAATTAATTTTGTGTAAGTTTGTGTAACATTGTGCTATGCAAATATTGATGCAATGCAAGTAAAAAATATTGAGATACTTTAGGTACTGATATTTATATTGATTATCAAAGATTATTGTTTTTGGTTTTATTCTTAAAAATGTAGGGGTAATATTCAGATCTTTACACCTTAATAGAAATATCCTTTTGTTTTTTTCCCTGGCAAGTTTATTGGTTAGTGAAATGTATTCTGTAAATAATGACATTTTAACATTGATTAGGATAGATAAAGATTAAGTTGTTTATAAAAATATCAAACAATAAAACTAATAATACACTTTATCACCTGTTTCATTGGCATAAGGTAGTTATTCTACCTACTCTTAGAAATAACTATAGGTATATATTGACCAACGTCCAAGAAATTTCATTATTATATCTAATACAGATGGTCAAGATATTAAAATAAAGTTTAATTACTTTTAAATGGATTATCTACTGAGGAATATTACCTTATGCCAATGAAACAGGTGATAAAGTGTATTATTAGTTTTATTGTTTGATATTTTTATAAACAACTTAATCTTTATAAAGTTTATATATATATATATATATATATATATATCCTAAATTAAATAGATGATTCATAGTCGGTGTTTGCTAAAAGGTTCTAGACTCCTGTAGAATTCACTTCGGTTATTCAGCTTGCGTGTTTGACCGGTTGCCTAGTAGTTCGTAACACTGCCCCCCTCTTTAAAACCGTTACGTCTCGTAACTGTAAAAACACATTGACGCCAATTGGATGACTGATGACGATATCGACAGCTATCTCCTCTGGTGCATCCACATCATCGTTGGAAATAACAATCAACACTCTTTTCTTGGTCTTGATAGGCAGCCGAGTGATAGCAACAAACAAGAACCTGGATGTCTCTGGAAAATTACTTCTAGCATATTTCGAACTATTTTTCCATCTAAGCGTTCTAGTACACAGCCTAGCTTTGGAACCGCTAGTTTCATTACTCCATTTTCTATCATCTGATCCTTAAGATTCAGCAAAGCCTTCCATAGATATTTATACCTAGGTCTTTGCCACGAAGAATTTTTGGTGACTATATAACGATTTGCATCCTGAAGAACCAAGGCTTTTCCTACAGTTGGCTGCTGTTGTACTAATTTATTCACACATCCAAACTTTTTCTTGAAACAACAGCTATTCCTCTTGACATTTGCAGATCTTGAGCTACGCAATGTGCAAGGGAATACTCTTCTGGTGCTCTAAACAGATCTTGCTGTTTTTCAACAACAACGCAGAAATCTCGCTTTAGCGGAATCACCATACTCTGCCATGAAACTCTCAAAATCTCCATTTGGTAACCACCTTCTTGCGCTCTCGTGTTATATTGTGATTTCATTTGATCTTACATTTGATATTCCAATGCTCCACCCGAAGGTACTACATTGGCCAGGAAGCGAATTTTTACACCTGGAAAATTTGAAATTTTGCCGAACCCTTGCTGTTCCAAGCAAGGTAGGGATCTTTAACGTGCATGATAACATACACACGGGGCCTCGATTTTACCTCTCATCCGAACGAGGACTTATTTTTCTGAAAAATGCTCGCCTAACATTTTTCAAGCGGACCGTGTCAGGATTTAAACCCGGGACCTTGGGCATAATAGTCACACGCATACCAACTACGTCACGGAGCCGCCCTGATTTCACTTAATCGCTTGCCGCCTGGATACTCTTTCGGACGTTTTCGTGAATGCTATTTGATTTTTCACGAAGCTTACTAACGAAATCTTCACCTGAGACCGCTTCTCCAGGTTTAAATCTAAACTGAAGATCACACAGTAGCCGCAATTCATGTTCTAACATCACGCAAGCGGAAGAGTATCCTGTACTGTAATGTACCGAAGATCGGTACACCAGTAGGAATAAATGTAAATATTGGTCCCAGTCTCGTTGATGCTCAGAGACAACTTTGGCTAGTTACTTTTCTAACGTTGTGTTCATTCTTTTAACCATTCCATTCGATTAAGGATGAAGTGGCGTAGTTCTGGTCTTCCTGATCCCAAGATGCTTGTAGACGTTCTGAAACAACGCTGATTCAAAGTTCTAATCTTGATCGGAGTGTAATTACAACGGAACTCCAAAGCAACAAAACAACTCCCTCACTAGTACATCTGGAACCGTCTCGACTTCTTGGTTAGGTATAGCATACGTCTCCAGTCATTTGGTAAAATAATCTATTGCAACCAAGCTGTATATATTTCCTTTTTCTGATTCAGGAAACGGACCAGCTATATCAATGACCACCCTCTCAAAAGGATTCCCTAGGTTATACTGTCTCATTAGGGCTTTCCCTTTTGTAACCGGGCCATTTCCAGAGGCACACAACTCACATTTCCGGTACCACTCCTTCACAACTTCTTTGCAGTTCACCCAATAGAATCTTTGTTTCACTCTTTCGAGAGTTCTTTTCACGCCAAAGTGTCCTCCGGAAACACATGGTCTGTTCTTAAGAGAAATTTACGGCCGTATAAGTACTTATAAAAGTGCTCTACAGATTAACCGACGGCTAACAGCTCCCTTCTTATTGTTACACAATAGTTCTTTTCTGGCCGCAACAAAACCTTGCTGGAATACCCAATAACTGTTTCTTGTTCGTCCTGCACTTGAGAAAGAACGCTTTCTATAGCTGTGTTGCTGGCATCGGTATCCAACACAAATTTACCCTCCATCCGTGGATAACTCGGAATTGGTGCTGTAGCTAGTAGCCGTTTCTCAATTGTTCAAATGCGCCGTCGCAGTCGTCATTTCAATTATGCTCTAGTCCATCTTCGGTTAATTTCGTCAACGGTTTGGCAATGTTCGCAAACCTTAGTATAAAACGTTGGTAATATGTACACAATCCCAGAAAACTGAATAGTTGGTGTATATCTGCTGGTGTAGGCCACACTTGTACCGTTTTCATCTTGTCGGGGACGACTCTTATTCCGGTCTCCGTTACGACATGTCCTAGGTATTTCACTTCTTCTTCAAATAGGTGACATTTCTTAGGGCTCAAGGTAACGTTTGCCCCGCGTAATCTTTGAAATATCTCCTCTAGGTTCTTAAGATGTTCTTCAACAGATCCGCCCAGCACTATCACGTTGTCTAGGTACACCAGACATGTTTTCCAGGACAGTCCACGCAATATCGACTCCATCAAACGTTCAAAAGTAGCAAGGCTATTATTGCATAATCCAAAGGGCATAACCTTGAAGTGCCATAATCCAGTTTATTACAATTTAAAAATGCGATAATTCGTACAATTAAAAAGTCGATAATTACCGTTAAAAAGTTCATAACTACATCGCGCAAGCGCGAAATAAGCAACGTCACGGGCGGATCGTGACGCTAACCTTATACAGATTTGGGGCGCGCTCATCTCCAATGACGTCACCAATGCACAATTTATATTGCGCAATACTTCGGAAATTTACATATTTAAAACAATAAATGATAAAAGCGAACAAATTAGCAGATAGAATACTCACATAAGATATCCGGTGTTCGACGGAGTTGCGCTAAGGTAGGCCTCCATTAAAGTCCATCGCTACTCAAAGCCCTTTTGCGGTAATTAAAGATGGTGACTCCTGCCAACGCTCCTTCAAGCGCTCCGGCCAGCTACGGCAGTCATGAAATCGTTCATCCCGGGGTCGTGCAGTACGGTTCGCCTAGGCTACAGATTACCTACCTATGCAGGGAATGACGGGAAAAACCAGGTAAAGGGGCGACAAACAAAAGATAAGCAAGCAAAGGAATCTACATAGATAAGATAACGATACGTTACCGGAAAACGTCCACTTCACTCGAAGGTATTGGCAAAAAAGCCACGTTATAGAGAACACCCGGAAACTTGTCCCCACTTTTTTGTCTTTTACACGTCGGCGCGAAGTTATTCGTCCAACCCTCTCGCGTCGCGCGATCTGCGCAAACGCACTGTGACGTAACGGAACTACGCGCCTAGTCTTTTGAAAATATGGCGCGAAACCTCCGCACATCAAACTTAACCTAAAACAATGTTTAAGGGCCAATTTGATTGGCACGCAACAAGTTCCAATTGTAAACACAGTTTTCTCTTTATCGTTTGACCCTAAGCCTACCTGCCAGTATTCGCTTTTCAATTCCAAGGTCGAAAACCATTTAGAACAGGATAGAGTGTTCAAGGTGTCATCAATTATGGGCAAAGGATAACTGTCTTTCTTTGTGACATTGTTAAGCCGCCGGTAGTCTACACAAAACCTTGTCGATCCATCCTTTTTCTTGACAAGCACTACTGGGTATGCCTATGGACTATTCGAAGGCTCAATCACTCCCTGTTCTTCCATATCTGTGATAATTTGTTCGGCTTCTTTAGGAATAATATCTATTTCTAACAGTAACCTAACTTGTCATTGCAGCCACGGCATTACTGGTGTGAGACGGTCGTATTTAAAAAGCCACCAGTAATATTTCGCTCATATTTAGGCTTGTGTAGTAATAAGGAATAATGTGATAAAAATTTTTAAAGTTAATTAGAATTTACAAACCATGTTTAGTTAAGTTTTTTTATCATGAAACTTCTTTAATACACGTAAAAGACTGTTGTTCATTATGAAACAAAATATGACAAGCTGCATGCAAAATGTAAATAAATAAAAGCAAAACAAACTTTGGACTACTTAAAATGCAAGACATGCATTTCTATTCTACTAGAGGGATGTTTACTGTGTATGTATAATTAAAATATCTGTGAGGTTTATAACTGGACTAATAAGTTTCACAACACTGCAATGTATATGTGCTCCCTGGCACTTCATAAATCACGTAGGCGGAGTATTAAACTTTATATCCTTTTCTAATGAATATCTGCATCTCGACATTTCGTCCCGCCCTATGCTACCTCACTACAACCCGCGCTTTTACAACAGATGGTAGGTAACCTGTTGTGATGAGCTCTTAAAAGCTCATCACAGCAGATACTCATTAGAAAAGGATATGAAGTTTAATACTTCGCCTACTTGGTTTATGAAGTGCCGGGGAGCACATATAGATGGCAGTGTTGTGGAACTTATTAGTCCAGTTATAAACCTCACAGATATTTTAATTATTTATACACAGTAAACATTCCTCTAGTAGAATAAAAATGTATGTCTTGCATTTTTAAGTAGTCCAAAGTTTGTTTTGCTTTTATTTATTTACGTTTTGCATGCAGCTGGTCATATTTTGTTTCATAATGAACAAAAGTCTTTTACGTGCATTAGAGAAGTTTCATGGTAAAAAAACTTAACTAAACATGGTTTGTAAATTCTAATTAACCCTAAGAATTTTTATCGCATTATTTCTTATTACTACACAATCCTAAAGATGAGCGAAATATTACTGGTGGTTTTAAATGATTCACGTTAGTAATGCCGTGGCTGCAATGACAAGTTAGGTTACTGTTAGAAATAGATATTATTATCAAAAAACACAAATTAGATATTATTATTAAAAGACACAAATCACTTAACACGCATATCAGAACAGTCTGCAATAGGTTTAGCAACAACTGTTCTGATATGCGTGTTAAATGATTTGTGTCTCTTAATAATAATATCTATTTCTAACAGTAACTTAACCTATCATTGCATCCACGGCATTACTGGCGTGAGACGGTCGTTTTTAAATTAATTGAACTGCGGCATAAGAATTAAACAATTCTGTATTTATTCTTTTTTACAAGTCTTACACTACTCCATTCTTTCATCATATTTTAAGCCAGTTTTTCATCAACTAAATAGTATATTATTTCAAAATTTTTTAAAAAAGTTGACACTATTGCAATGCAGTCTTTCATTATTATTTACCTCAAAACTGGGGGAATACCAATTACTTACCTCGCTAAATAGGAAGCCCCACAAAAATTTATATAAATCCAAGGTTATGAAGAACAACTCATTTCAATAACTGCTAAGGCCTAAATACAGTATTGCCCGAAATAAACAGTACTGAAACTAAGTTGGCGGTGTTTTCATGCGTGCGCTACCACACTCAAGTTAGCTAGTATAGACCTGTCAAGTAAACCTCAAACAAGTAATTAGTAGGGCCTAATTGTTAAAAATGGTGTTAAGTACAGAGGAGAAAGTGTTTCTGGAAGAGCATTATTTTCGTTCATACGGAATCGGCCGACGTAATGGTGCAAGTTTGCTATACGTGTCTGATCAATTCACACAAAGGTTTAATAAACGTTCTCCAAGTAATGCTGTAATTTTGAAGGTTATTGAAAAGTTTAGAAATACAGGTAGTGTATTGTGCCAACGAAAAGGAAACTCGGGGCGTCCCAGGACAGTTAACAACAACAATAACCATGAACGTGTTTTTGAGCAAATCTTAGAAAATCCGAAAGTCAGCCAGGCAAGGACAGCGTTACAACTTGATTTAAAAGAACTTCCTTTCAAAGAATCCTGAAGGAGCTGGGTACATTTTCGTATGTGATTCAGGTACATCAACAACTACATCCTCGGGATTATCGCAGTAGAGTGGAATATTGCGCCAGAATTCTCGCGTTACAGTATGAAAATCCTGAATTTTTGAAAAATGTTTGGTTTTCAGACGAAGCACATTTTCACTTGTCAGGCTATGTGAATCGTCTCACAAATCGATTTCTGGGCTTTGCCAGACCCGATGAGGTTCAAGAGGTTCCTTTACATAGTGAAAAAGTGAGTGTCTGGTGTGCTGTTTCCGGACACGGAATCATTGGTCCGTACTTTATCGAAGAAAATGGTAGGAAAGTCACACTTAATCAACAGAGGTACAGACAAATTTTAACACGATTTATCCCTGATCTACGTCAATTCTGTCGTGCACGTAACTTGGCATTTCGAAACCAATTTTTTCAGCAGGACGGGGCAACTTGCCATACTGCTGCCGCAATTCGTCAATTTCTTCAAGAACATTTTCCAAGCAAATTCATATCACGATTTACTGACTTCCCTTATCCTTCACATTCTCCAGACCTCACACCTCCAGACGCATACATTTGGGGCATGGCTAAAAATGCCATTTTCAAACGGGCACCACAAACCATCGATGAATTAAAGGATGCCGTTAGAGTCTTCTTCGCAGCCCTGAGACAACCCTTAGTCAATAACATGACCAGAAACTTAGAACATCGTTATGAAGTCGGTCTCGAACAAGGAGGTGCACATTTAGAACATATAATAAAGTGTCAATAATATGTATTTTTTAAATATACAAAACAATTACAATTTCAGTACTGTTTATTTCGGGCAATACTGTAATATCCATAATGAAAGTTATAAATAGATTTGCGAGCAATTACGACTATAATCGGTGTTCGCGCCATTTCGCTCTCCCAACGTGGTATTCTTTATCAAGCCAGGCGAGATAAGGAATACCATAATTTAAAAAGAGACGATTAACAACCATCCTCGACGAACGTGTTCATTCAATTTCTCAATATTACTTCTCTAATGTCTTTCCTAAAATAACCATTTCCTGACTCCGTTCCTATTTACCTCTGGCCAGAAACAGTACTGAAAGGTGCCGCGTTAGTGCTCCAGATGTCTGTGCTTCGGTAAGTGCTTTAAGTATTTATGTGACTTGTATTCCAATTCTATGTTTATTTCCTTCTACTCTATACAGTTCACGCTCTACCTTACAAACCTTGGTTTACTGCCTACTGCACTCCAGGCAATTTCTATTTGCGCCCCTTGTCGTTCCAAGAGGCGTGTACACAACTTTTTGATCCGTACGAGCCGAATTAAGAACTACGTTATATCTCGTTCTTCGTCTCACATCTTCAATTCAAGCACATAAATACGTATGTCCAACATTAATTGTAATTTCGAATAATCATAACACTTTAATTCTAAAGATAATTAAATTGCTGTAAAAGTTTCCAGTTTTGAATTGCACGTGTGTATTTTTAAATATACTGCATTTATACTTTAGTCAGATAACTTCGTTATCGCGTTGCCATTCAACACGTTTTAAAACAATAGTATTTGTATTTGTATACAAACAATAAACTCTTCTTCGGAAGTACTCTTAATCTAAAATTCGTGCAAGTATTATTTGTGCGGAACAAACGTTTAATCATGACTACCAGAAACATTCTACAAAAGAAATTAGAGGATTATTTTTCGCGTTTAACGGAAATCCAAGACTATATCAAAACGGCTACTCGCTTTTCAGCAGTCGAAGCGAGATATGTTCGAATGCAAGGTATTGAGCAACAACTCGATACTTTTTACGATAAAATTTTAAGTTATAATTCCACTGTAGAAGAAAAGGATGAGATAAATTCTCAAAGATCTTCATTCGACAATTTAATAGATGTTATTTGTTCTCGATTTCTCGATATGAAGCAAAAGGCTTCTACTTCTGTCGGCGATACAGCAGTTATCGCAAGTGCATTTCAACCTGTTATCAGTTATTTAAAACTTCTTAGTATAAATCCGTTTGATGGTTGTTTAGACAATTGGCAAAATTTCATTACGTTATACAAAAGTTTAGTCCATGAAAATGATCACATTCCCGTAATCCAGAAGTATCATTACATGCGAATGCTTCTTAGGGGGGAAGCATTGGCTTTAATTTCGGATTTAGCTCTAGATGCCAATTTATATGAACAAGCGGTTACGAAACTTCAGGATCGCTACAATTCACCTCGTAGAATTACGAGCTACTACTTAAATAAAATACTTCAATTTAAAAACTCTGGATCGCTCTCAAACTTTATTAATATTCATGTTAATGCTGTTAATACGTTAAAGGTAGCGAATAAAGTTGAAGATTTGGCTGATTTTTTATTGTTTTTTTTATGCTATCGCAACCTAGAATTCAAAACTCAAAACGCATTTGATTCAAACATAGGTTCGGCAGTTCCTACTTGTACTCAACTGTTCGATTTCTTAACTTTGCAAAGCAAAACTTCAGAGCTTTATGAAGATATTAAAAAGGAAAGAGCGCCAAGGCCAGGTGCACCCCTTCGCTTTAAATCTAGTTTAAACCAATCCTTCTTGGTTAAAATCTCGCAGACTTCAGTGGCGACTAAAACCGCTAGTATAATTTGTCCCTATTGTGGGGAAGTCCATAAAATCTATGGATGTTTGGCATTTAAAAAACTTAGCGTTGCCGATCGTCAAGTTGCTATTAAATCTATAAATCGATGTTTTAAATGCCTCGGCAGTCATACTCCTCGTGATTGTAATTCTGATGGTAAATGTAAGTTGTGCCATTTCTCTTCTCATCATACTCTGTTGCATAAACCACTTGCTGGGGAACACATTAATGAATCTAACGATTCGAAAGCCGCACTCGCAACTGAAGTTGTTTCGACATGCAACGTCACAAATTCACTAGAAAATTACACTGTTTTATTAGGTACGGTAGAAGCTCGTGTTTTAGATATAAACAATAAGTTACAATCTGTGAGATGCATTTTAGATTCCGGATCTCAAATCAACGCAATTTCAAGTTCTTGTGTCCAACGCTTAGGGTTGGAGCGTCAACATGATTTTCGCCAAGTTGGTGGCATTTCAGGTTCTGCAATTAAATCCAAAGGAGCTGTAATATGCACTTTGTTTTCTAATCACTCGAAGCATCAATTTCAATTTTGTGCTTCAATCTTCCCTAAAATAACGGGAAACGTTCCCGGTTGCTCACTGCCTTCTCGTATTTACCATAAATTTAAATGTTTGCAGCTTGCTGATGAAAATTTTCATAAATCATTGCCTGTAGATATACTACTGGGTGCTGAAATATGTTCCGAAGTGCTATTTTCTGATCGCACTAGAATCATTCCTGGCCAACCAGTAGCAATTGAAACAATATTCGATTACGTGCTATTGGGACAGGTTCCTAATGTTAACACCGCAGTTAATGCAACTTCTCTTTTTATTTCTGATTCAGTAGATAATGAAATAAGGAATTTCTGGGAATTAGAAGAAGTCAAAATGCCCAAAGTTCCCTCTCAAGAAGATGTTATTTGTGAATCTCATTTTCTAGAAAATTATTCTCGAAACGCCTCTGGTCGTTTTACTGTCGCTTTCCGTTTCAATAACAATATTAAACCTCTCGGTAGCAATCGACATATTGCTTATAAATGTTATCTAAATTTAGAAAAACGTCTTTCATGTTCTCTTGAAAAACAAAATTCTTATAATATGTTTTTACAAGAATATTTTGATCTTGGTCATATGATTTAAGCCGAAAATCCATCCGATTATATTTTACCACATCATGCCATCTCGAAAATAACAAGTAGTACTACCAAACTACGCGTTGTTTTTAATGGATCTGCCGTGGATTCATTAGGTCTTTCTCTCAACAATAGATTATATGCTGGTCCCAAATTACAGTGCAATTTACCAGATATAATAAATACATTTAGATCGCATAAAATTGCTGTTTGTGCGGACATTCGCATGATGTACCGGCGGATCTTACTGTAAGCAAGATTGTCAATTTCAGCATATATTTTGGAGACCAACTCCACAAGACAACATTTCTGAGTACGAGCTTAGAACTCTTACATATGGTTTAGCTCCTTCCGCTTTCTTAGCTCAAAGAGTTCTTCGACAATTAGTTATAGACGAAGGAACTCTTACCCTGGCTTCTGAAGCTATTATGTATCATACCTATATGGATGACGTAATTAGCGGTGCTGAAAGTATTGCTGAAGCGAAGCAACTACAGCACGAGCTAGTAAACCTTCTTTCTCTAGGCCAGTTTGATTTGCGCAAATGGTCTAGTAACTCTGAGGAATTGTTACAGGATTTCGAACAAACTGAATTAGAAACTCTAATTCCTTTCTCTGATGACGTTAGTGGTATAAAGATACTAGGTTTAGTCTGGAACCCTGGAATAGACGTGTTCACTTATAACGTGATACCCTTTAAAGGTGAATTTACAAAACGCTCTGTACTTTCTTATATGGCCCGCATATTCAACCCTTTAGGGTGGTTAACTCTCGTAATATTTGTAGTAAAGCATATGTTACAACGACTGTGGGTTCAACAAATTGATTGGGATGATACCCCTGATCATAAGTGGTGTCAGGAATGGCAAGGCTTTTGTAACCAAATTACTATGTTATCCCAGCTAAAAATTCCTCGTATTTTGTCTCATTTTCACGGCACTTATCGATTACTAGTATTTTGCGATGCAAGCGAAAGGGGATACGGCGCTTGTGTCTACTTGTATGTTGTTAATGATAAATCGGTAGATTGTAATCTTCTACAAGCCAAAAGCAAGGTTGCTCCTCTAAAGCATCTTACTATCCCACGCTTAGAACTTTCTGGAGCTCTTTTATTAGCCAAATTAATTCATTCTATGCGTTCAAATAAATTTCCATACCCTATTTCGGAAACTAAACTTTATTCAGACTCTCAAGTCGTACTTACATGGTTGCGTACGTCTACATATTTGTAAAAACCTTTTGTGGGAAATCGAGTAAGCCAAATTCTGGAATATACCTCCATTGATCAATGGAGCCATGTTTCCGGAGAACTTAACCCTGCTGACGTCGCTTCTCGTGAACTCACCCCTTTTCAATTATTACGCCACGATTTGTGGTGGAGAGGTGCATCTAATTTAAAGGATGTTTGTTTTAACCTCAACTATTCTTTTGTTCCTTTGAGTGAAGTACCTGAATTAAAATCAATTCTTACACTACTGGTTGCATTAGAACAGTGCGATTTTGCTGAATTCATGGGAAATTGTTCTTCTTTAAGTCGCTTGCAATATGCAACGGCATATATTATTCGTTTTATTTATAATTGCCGTCACCCCATGGGAAAAATTCTAGGTCCTATTTCTCGTGATGAATTACATAATGCATCACAAACATGCGTGAAACTTGTTCAACAACAATTTTTTGCAGTAGAATTGTTGCAAATCAAAAATAAAAAACCTCTCTCCGCCTCTTTTAGAAAATTATCGCCGTTTATCGATACTCTAAGTTTGTTTAGGGTGGGCGGTCGCTTACAGCATTCACAATTGAACTATGATAGCAAGCATCCTCTGTTATTGCCTAAAAGGGCAGCTTTATCTAAACTTATTTGCGACCACTATCATGTGTTATCTTTGCATTCCGGACCTCTTACCACACAAGCTCTTATTCTAAGAAAATACTGGATTTTAGGATCACGATCGTTAATACGACAACGAATACATCAATGCATACCATGTTTCCGATTTAATTCCAAGCCTTCTCGACCCATTATGTCTAATTTGCCTCCGTCCCGTGTACAATTAACTCGTGCCTTTACTCATGTTGGAGTTGACTTTGCTGGACCGTTGCTTGTTAAGTCTTCCATTCGGCGTAATGCTTCTTCTTTCAAATCATATCTTTGTGTTTTCGTGTGCATGTGCACGAGAGCAGTTCACTTGGAATTAGTTTCCGAACTTACTACTAATGCTTTTATGACGTGTTTTGATCGATTTGCTTCTCGGAGAGGTGCTCCTGACACTACCTATTCAGATTGTGGAAAGAATTTTATTGGTGCAGCCCGTATGTTAAAGGAAGCTAGTGCGTTTCTTCATCAAAACCAAGATGAAATATTTTCCGCATTGGTTTCCCGCCAAGTTAAATGGCAGTTTAATCTGCCATATGCTCCTAATTTTGGGGGAATGTGGGAAGCATCGGTAAAATCTGCAAAATCTCTATTGCTACGCACTCTTGGCAAACAACCTCTTACTTTTGAAGAGTTGTCTACTGTTTTCACTCGCACAGAGGCCGTATTGAATAGCCGACCTTTGTGTTTCTTTTCCTTGGACACTAAAGACAACCCCGATTATTTTACTCCCGGTCATTTCCTTATTGGAGGCCCTATATTAAGTATGCCAGAGATAACCCTGCCAGAAAATATAAATTTGCATTCGCGCTGGCTACGACTGCGCCAAATTACCCAGTCGTTCTGGCGTCGATGGTCCAATGAATATTTGCTCACTTTATCTCAACGACCCAAATGGAATCGTTCCTACGATGTACCCAAAATGGGTCAAGTTGGTTTTCTTCCCGGGATTAAAACTTCTCCTCTATTGTGACCGTTAGGACGAGTCGAGCAATTATTTCCCAGTAGCGATGGTGTTGTTCGCGTGGTGTCGGTAAAAACCACCCACGGTTTCCTCACTCGTTCTGTAAATAAAATAATACCCCTTCCTTTAGAAAAGTAATTTTTTTTTCTTGTTTCTGTCTCAAATTTAGATTTAGTTTAAAAAAAAAAATTCGCGTTTTATTGTGTTTTTTTTTCTATCCCGAGCATCGGAGGGTAAACCGTAGTCCACTACTGGGAGGAAATGCCCAGTTCTAATACAATTTTCTTTCAAGTTTCTAATATATCTTTTTTAAAAAATGTTCCTTTTTTGGTGGGCGGTTATGTTCGCGCCATTTCGCTCTCCCAACGTGATATTCTTTATCAAGCCAGGCGAGATAAGGAACACCATAATTTAAAAGAGTCGATTAGCAACCATCCGCGAACGCGAACGTGTTCATTCAATTTCTCAATATTACTTCTCTAATGTCTTTCCTAAAATAACCATTTCCTGATTTCGTTCCTATTTACCTCTGGCCAGAAACAGTACTGAAAGGTGCCGCGTTAGTGCTCCAAATGTCTGTGCTTCGGTAAGTGCTTTAAGTATTTATGTGACTTGTATTCCAATTCTATGTTTATTTCCTTCTACTCTATACAGTTCAAGCTCTACCTTACAAACCCTGGTTTACTGGCTACTGCACTCCAGGCAATTTCTATTTGCGCCCCTTGTCGTTCCAAGAGGCGTGTACTGCATATTTGTAATCAGCGTAAAAAACTAAACAAGGTACATATATATCATTTATTGTATCATTATTGACAGTTTGATAGTAACAACATAACATGTTTATTAATGTGCTCTATCATTTTGTGATTCTAATTGTGTATTTAAAGTTTTTAATTAGTGAAAAGTATACTAAACTGTAATGAAGTTTCTACTCTTCCTGGTTGGCAGACCAGTTCAAAGCTTACACCACTGATACATTATTGTTTCCATAAGTTTCCATAAGTTCAGCAGTTCATTATATTACAAAGATTTGCACATCTGGTTCTTATTTCTTGTTCCTTTATCAATTGACTGAAGGTTATATTTACATTTTATTATTTATCATTATCAAAACAAACAACACCTGGCTTCCTGCAGTGCTTGTTAACTTATTTGCAATTAACTTTAAATCATTTAATTACAAGTTCTGCATATTTCATAAACTCTGATTTATGAGTTTTAACATGACTGAAAATTACTTATGCATTGATCCTACCATTTCTTGGGGTTTTATATGTTGTCTTAAGAAGATTTTTAATAACTTTGTCTGCATTCACTGCCATAATGTTTACCATAAGAGCTGCTTGGATAGAGTCAAGAATAAAAAGTTATTAAACGATAACCTTCTACTCTGCGAAAACTGCAACACATCGTCAACAAGCTTTGCTGCTGTTTCTAATACTACTAATGATGTTCCTTCCTCATTTCACCGACTTACAGAGGATAAAAATCAACTGATACGCCGTTTAGCAAAATTAAATCAAGAACACAACTCGTTCATTCAGGATACTGTGGCAAAAGAAATCTGCCTCAAACAACAATTACAGGATGCCGAACTCAAGATTATAAAGCTTCAATCTTTAGTTGATAAGTTAAATTCTAAATTATCTCTTACTTCAATCACGTCAACAGAGACCCAAATCGCTGTCACTGGTACCAGTACATGCGCTGGATCAGATATACAAACTAACTCAGTTACAAAATCTCTCTCCCCTAACTCAAATAGTGTTTCTAATAAATCTTTTTCTGATGAGTGGTTTTCAATAATGTTTGGTTATTCGCCCATTTATACTAAAAGCTCTACTTCGTAAATTATACACTGGCTTTGGACATTACTCCACAATTACCTACTTCCTTATCTTCTAAACCACAAATTTTGTTTTTAAGTGACAGTCAAGATCGTAATTGTGGTCAGTTACTTCACAATCTGCTTAATTAGATGCATTTTGATATTTCTGCCTTTTTTAAACCTAATGCATCATTTGAACAAATTGTCGCTGACATTGACCAATTATCTACAGGTTTCTCAGTTAAGGACTTTATTGTTATTTTTGCTGACTCTAATGATGCCCTAAGATGTAACATCTTAAATAGGAGATTTCTTAGTACCTTATGCAACCGCTTGGCCCATACAAATGTTATTTTTATTTTTCCTCCCTATTGGCATAATAACTTTGATTTCAATAACATTATCTGCAAAAATAATCTATCGTTATACTCTATCTTCAAGTCTTGTGCATCCTTTATTGATCCCTTGGATATCTTGACCGACTTAACTATTCCAAACACAATTTCCACATCAATAATTCAGGAAAATCACTACTTCTCCATAAGGTTAGTTCTATGGTCTGCTCAATTCTTTTTACTAAGTACAAATACAGTATTCAAACTAAACCGATACTCCCATTATTAACATCTAAGATTATCAAGACTTCACCTATTATGATCGCACCAACAAAAAATACTGACTCGGGTAACAAAAATACTTCGACAGGTGTCATTCAGGAACCACGTTCCTTTCGTTCCCAGTAAAATAAATAGCAAACATCTTTGTAACCTATATTATCAAAATGTTCGTGGTCTTGGTACTAAGTTGGACACTCTTTACCTTACCGTCAATCTACTTGATGCCAATATTTTAATTCTGACTGAAACGTGGCTTAACGAGAATACATGCTCTGCTGAGATTTTCAATGAATGCTTTAGTTCCTATAGAAAAGACCGTGATTTTCATAGTTGTAACCGCATCAGAGGTGGCGGTGTACTAATCTCCTGTAATACTAAACTTACATCCTCACTCTTTGATCTTGGAACTGCTTTTTTGGACATCCGGCTGTAGATATCTTAGCTGTTAAAATTACCCTATTCAATCGCTGCTATGTAATTATTTGTCTTTACCTACCGCCATTTATTTCTTCCTTCCTCAGTACTGTGCTGAAATGCCTTGATGCCATTATTAGTAAAATACGCTACAATATTATTCTTTAGGTGATTTCAACGTGCCCGATTACATCAATAGTGGTAATTCAACTGTATCAAAAAATGCAAAACTACTGCATGACTTTCAATCTTTTCATAACTTTGATCAAATAAATTGTATTCCTAACCATAGAGGTGTCATGCTTGATCTTTCATTCATGCGCATTCTCTCAACCAACCTATCTGCCAACATTGTCAGGTCTAATACGCCCTTAGTCCCTGAAGACCCTCACCATCCAGCATTTATCTTATCGTTATCTTTATGTACCACTCACTCTACTCCTTGTCATTTACTCAATAAACGACGCTCTTCCAAATTTAATTTTAAAAAAGCTAGCTTTCGTCTTATGTATGATCTTATTCGGAAATCCTCTTGGCAAAACATTCTCTCTAGTAATGATCCCCAATTTGCTACAGACTTGTTTGTAAATAATTTATCTCGTATTGTTTCGACTACCGTCCCTAAGACAAAAGGTTATAAATCATCTTATTCAATATGGTACACCAAAGAAATTATTATTGGCCTTAAAAAGAAAAGTTTATACCATTATCTGGCCCGTAATCATAACTATAGCCTCTATTCTCAAATTCTCGACCACAAATTCAAGGAACTTCGTGCTAACCTGAAGTTCTCGATCAAAAAAGCTTACAAAAAATATATTAATAGTACCCAAGCTGCTCTAAAAACAAATCCCAAGCAATTCTGGAATTTTTAAAAACAAACAAAACTTTTCCTACCCTAATGCATTTAAATATAATGGATGTGAAAAATCTGATTCAAAAAGCCTTGCTATGGCTTTTGCATCGTTATTCGCTTCATGTTGCACCTCCTCACCGTACACTCCTCAAGACGTTACAGTCTTTCAAAATGTCAGCTACTCTGTAGACATTCCTACAATTACCGAATCAGCTGTAATACAAGCCATCAAAAAATTACCAACATCATTTTGTTATGGGCCCGATGGCATACCTGCAGTAGTCTCTAAGATACCTCTCGTGTAATTAGTCCTGCCTTGACTCATATTTTTAATTTGTGTTTACCAAATCCATTTTTCCTGATATCTGGAAATCAGCTCGTGTGCAACCAATTTTCAAAAATGGCGATAAATCCATTATTCAAAACTATCGTCCAATTTCTATTATTTCTAACGTCTGCAAAGTCTTTGAGATATTATTTTGAATCACTATTTTCTCAAGTTTCACAACTAACTAACCTTTGTTTTATTACACAGTTCATATCGGAATGTTTGAATCTTATTGCACAAACTACATCAGTTTAATTTCTCTGATAACTTGCTAACATTTTTTAAGTCTTATTTGACAAACCGCTCATTATTCGTTGAGTTTAATGGCATACAGTCCAAACATCTTCCCCTAACCAGTGGAGTACCCCAGGGATCTGTACTTGGACCTCTTTTATTTCTACTATATATAAATGACATCACTCAAATATTTTCTAATAATAAAACTTCTTTTTGCTGATGATTTAAAAATCTTTACCAAAATTAACTCTGCTGCCGATTGTGAATCACTACAAACAGATATTACCCAATTACTCCGATGGTGTGATCCAAATAAATTATGTCTTAATTTTGATAAATGTGTTGTTTTGTCCTATAGTAATAATGCTACCCCAATACTCTTTGATTATTACCTAGGCACCAGTTCAGTCTCTCGTGTATCTACTATTAATGACTTGGGTATTACATTTGATGAAACTCTCTTCTTTAATTGTCATATAAATAACATTGTCAAACGCTCTCTGCAGACTCTAGGTTTCCTAATGCGTAGGACATCACTATTTACTGATCTGGATTGTCTCAAAACCCTATACTTCTCTTTAATTCGCAGCACTCTTGAATATGGTTCTCAGATCTGGACACCTTTTTATAACACTAGTAGCGCTAGAATCGAGAAAATTCAACATAAATTCCTAAAATTCTTATACCATAAAAAAACATAATTTGTACCCACTGAATGGTTATCCCTATTTAGACCTAATCACTGAATTTAATGTTCCTCCCTTACATCAACGGAGGATATTATTAGATATTATTCACCTTTACAAACTTTTAAATTATTTAATTGATGACCCTGTTAGCCTATCTCTTATTAACCTACACGTACCATCGAGGCTCAGTAGAAACTGCTCCATTTTACCCCAATTTTGCACGCATTAACTCATAAAAACTCTCCTATTTGTAGAATGTACAGCTCCTTCAATAAGTATTCTGCAGACTTAGATTTCTCACTTCCTCTCTCACATTTTCAACTAGCCATCTTAGATGCTCTCTACTAACATTATCACTGTTTTCTCATTTTTCTTTCTTCTACTATGCTAATAATACTATTATCCATTCCTCCTTGTTTTTATTTATATTGTATTTATATTATTTTATTATTGTAATACTTTATTTCTGTGACTCCATAATTGGATCTTGTTATCTGTGTGAGTCGTTATAATAAATAAATAAATAAATAAATAAATATAGCAGTGGACGACGGCGGCGACGACGACGACGTAGCGATTATATTAACCTAACTTACTCCGTAAGTTTGGTTGAAAATTCTAGATTAGTTCGATTTATTTAATGCTTCTTATTTCAAATTGTGGTTGTTTATAACTAGTATTAGATATTAAAGAAACTTGAAATGATTTTGAAAATTTGGTTGTAAAAACAAGTTTATTTTATTTAATGAACAGACATCGTGTTGAAAACCATCTTAACCATATAGAAGCCGACGTCACGGTTTATAGACTACAGAAGTTTTCAGAATAAACAAAACAATTTAATTCTTAATTAAGTATGCATTACTAATCCATCATTTTGAATTTTTTACTTAATTAAGTTGGGACACCCACTGTGATCTGCTATGCAAAAAACTTTGCCGATCTATTTATTTAATAAACTCTTTGGTAAGATCACTTTCACCTAATGTGCTACTGTCATGTTATCATGGCATGTTCTATTGTCATATTTCGTATGCTATAATTGTGTGGGGTCATTGTAGCGGCTCCCTTCAGGTTTTCAAGCTTCAACGTAGAGTTGTTCGCATTATGTCTAACCTTGGGTTCCGTGATGACTGCCGTGAATCTTTTATTAAATTTAAAATTTTAACTTTGCCTTATCTGTTTATTTTACAATGTCTGCTTTACATCAAAAAACAAATCTTACAATATCAACACAACACCGATATTCATCACTTTGACACTCGTAACAAGGGAAAATTGGTTGGACCTTACCATAGACTAAGTAGGAGCAGAAATGGTTCTAACTACTTTGGCTGTATTTTTTATAATGCACTTCATTCTAGCATAAAAGATTTGCCTCTTCATCAATTTAAATTGAATATAAAAAGATTCTTATTAGAAAATGCTTTCTATACTGTACCTGAGTTTTTAGCTTCAGTTGGTTCTTTAAGGTTGTCCTCTGAAGATTTATAACATAATTTCCATCTTTTTGGTGATTTTTTTTAAAATTGTATATTGTAAACATACTTTTATTGCATTTGACAAATTGTTATTCACATTAGTGATTCACGCATGTTTTATTATAAATAAATAAATAAATAAATACTCTTGTATGAAAACCCGCTCTCTATTAATATTAAAAAATGTGACTTTGTAGCAAAAACTAATCTCCTTTTCTTTTGTACCTAATCGCTCAACAAATGGTGTTACAAAACGCATGGTACCATACTATTTACTGTTTATTTAGTGTGGCCATTACCACCAACATCTATAGAAGTTGCTGATACTCCAGAAAAATTACCCCGAACTTTCTCTCAAAACCAAGGGTTGAAGTTTATGACTCATGGCGGCATAAACTTTTCAATCAATGCCGACATAAAATAACACAGTATAATGCAAATAATAAGCAGACATAATGCCCGTGCCATAAATACTCTTATAATTTTTATGAAGAACGTAAACGCTGTTTGAGGTAGATTTACGATTCTTTCCGAGAACCATCTGATATTCTTTTAAAAGAAATAATATTAATAATAAAGATAAACTGACAAACAGCTTTTTGTTTGTAATGTATAAGAAATCAGCAACACCTTATTGTTTTGATACTCTTTTTATACGAACTAAAACTACAATAAAAGTAACCGCAAAGATCGTGTGATATCGAATCGAACCGGACTAAAAAGTTTTCAAACCGAACCGAACCTAGGGCAAGGTTCAGTTCGAATCCATCACTATTATTAATTCTGCTTTTATTTATGCATAAGGTTTAATTACATAATTTAGTTTAATTTTGAAATAAAAATATCAGTTCAATGGTTACTCTAAATACTATTGATGTATAATAAACAATCCTTATTGTAAAATTTACGTTTATTTTAAATTATAGTTTTAAGAAGGTTACAAATAAAATTTCTAGGCCTATGCAGATTTATACACATATAAAAATATGTAACTGCAATTGTCTACAACGCTGGTACTTCACTATTTAGAAGTGGTAATTTAATTTTATCTGAATATAAATTGCTGCAGAAGAATATCGATATCAGGATAACAAAAAAATGGTTGATATAATTTGTGGCAATCTAATATTAAAAAAATATTGCATTTGGAACTAGATTTCACCACAAACTCCTAATTACATTTCAGATTTGTGCAAAATCACTATCGATGCAAGTGCTAAGATATTCAAATAAACGCAAATTGGCTATATACAGACATTCGAAATAACAAATTAGCCCAAGGCCAAATTAGGACTTTTACAATGAATACAAGGCCTTGTTACACACAAGCACAATGTATGCCGTGACCATGTACCAGGCACCAAGTGACACAAAGATACTGAAGTAGATGGATGTTGAACTTTACTGGTTGCTGAAAAGCGCATTAAACAAATTTTCCAATGATTAAAAACAATAATCCCCTTATTTGGCATATTGTTCATTATATACTCTAAGAAATATGCTTTAATTTAAAACAATTGTGGTTTCTGATAGTCTCAGATTTGTATATCAAAATTGAGTTCAGATTTAGTTATAAACATACAAATTCCAAATACTATTCTAAAAAATTTTAGATGTATGTTTACATATAATTATCTTATAACTTCCTATCTGAACTATTGTTAATACTGTCAATATTATTTATTACAAAAATCTATGTTAAGGGATTGTAACCACGCCAATTGCCATAAACTAACTGAAGTAGTAGTACCTTACTCATTTCTTCTTGCATATTGTTTTAAAAAATTAAATACTTTGTACCATCTTGTATATTAAACGCCATTAAACCATTAAACACTGTGAGTACAAGTAGACGTCAAAACCTATACTCAAACTCTCTCTTAAAAATTCATCAACTGTGTAATAACATTGTTTTACGAGCAGGGGAAAAATAGCAGCTGTAAATTTTTTAAGTAGTCTCAATGATCGTATGCTGCTTGGAAGTTTATTATAAAATGTTAATGCCATATATATAAAAGATTCCTTTGTTTGAGTTGAATTAGGTTTTTGAATATATATATGATCACAAAATCTTGTATCATGACTATGAACTGAGCTGGCCGGAACATAAGAATAAGTGTCTCATAAATGAACATTGAGTAAAAGTTAGTACCTTAAACTTCTTAAAAAGGGGCCTGCAGTGACCACTCATTGATATGCCTAGCACAGTTCGGATTGCTCCTTTTTGTAATTTAAATACTACAGATGTGTTAACTAGACAGCCAAAAGGCAATACCATATCTCATTTTCAATTCGAACAACGCGAGTAGCATGTTTTTGAGCGATGCACTGGTAAGTCCCTGGACTGATACAAGTGCATAGCATACTGAAGATAGCTTAACAAGAAACAAATATGTTCATACCAGCTGAGGTCCTGCTCAACTGTTATATCGAGCAATTTTGTAGAACTAACTAAATTTAGTGACAGTCTGATATGATACTGTCCTGCTAAGATGAAGGTTTGAAATTAATACAGCAAGTTTTTGATTCATTTACTGTTAGCTTATTTATATAACATCAGTTTTTCATTGACAGATGGTCTGTGCTTAGTTTTTCTTTTAGTGATTCCATAGTTGTAGCATTCCAATGAAGATTAATATCGTCTGCATATAAAGTAGTTATGGCATATTTAGTGCAGTTTATGAAATCATTTATAAAAATAGAAATAAAATGGGGCCCAAGACTGATCCCTGAGGCACTCCCAAATTTAACATAACTTTTTTCGACATCATATATGTATTTTTAGTTTTGATTCTTACAGACTGTGATTTGTTTACATGATAGGATTTGAACCAGTCATTAACTATACCCCTAAATCCATAAAATTCTAATTTTTTCAACAGGATTAAGTGATTTACCGAATCAATGCTTTACTTAGATCAACAAATGAGGCAGCCAAGATGCTGTGTCTACTATTTAAATTTATGTACTGATTGTTCATAAAATTATACTTTGCGTCAGTTGTAGATTTTTTAAGGCAGAATCCAAACTGATCGGGACTAAATATTGTAAATCTGAAAGCAAGTTTAATAAGTCGTCTTTTTACCAATGTTTCAATGACTTTTGAAAAGGCGGACAATAAAGAAACATGTCAAAAATTATTTACAGTGAAAATGCCCCCTTTGTATAGTGGGACAACTATTGTGAATTTCAGACAAGCTGGGAATATTCCAGAAAGAAAAGATTCATTTATTAGGTCTGAGAAGTGGTTCCTTTACCATCTATAGAAGTTTGTGTTGATAGGATAGCTAAAAATAGGATTTTTAGTACGATTGACCTCACAAGTGCCTTCCATCAAACACTGATTGTAAACTATATAACTGTGAGTAAATGAGCTGGCGCATCTTATCATTTGATTGGCCTGTATTACGAAAAGATAACAAAATGCGAACTTTATATACAAGAATTTGTATGCATGTAAAAGACAAACAATAATGTTACATAAAGTCATTCACCGATATTGTCCATAGTGTGTTGTCCTCTTCATTGCTGCAATGCCCCCTGGGGGAGTCGATTAAATACGGTAGTTAGAAAACACTACTGTTCATTGTCTGCATAGGTTGCCGGAAACTTGATATAAACGCTCCCTTAACAAACTACTTTCGCAGGCATTACGCTACAGGAGGTGCAGGCGCACTACACAGTTTTGTACCACAATATAGTTTTGAATTTTAATTAATACTAAACACTGATACTAGATGATGAAAAACCATATACAGCTTTTGGAGCCGTGCGCAACCTGTACCAGTTTCGTCGGATTCCATTCGGCATCACAAATGGTGTTGCATGCTTTCAAAGGGTAATCCACAAAATTATCCAAAACAAAAAACTAGAAGACGTAGATGTTTATTTGAATGATTTGACTATTTGTGGTAAAACTCAAGAAGACCACGACTAAAAACTTAATGCGTTTGAATGAAAAGAAAAGCTATTATACCCCCGCTGGTGCGGTACGCGAGCCACTACAGTCAGTTGGTAGCAATGCTAAATAATTGCAAAAATGATGCGCAAATAAGACATTACGTCACGTAATTATATAAAATTTCTCCATCACATAAAAACCAGAAAAGTACTTACGTAAACTGTAGGATTTCTCACAGTATTACTCCATGATGGCGGCAGCGGGGTTCCGTTGATCTTTCGGGCGTGGGTAATTCGTTGGGCCCGGTTGAAACCAAATTCAAATTTGTCTTCTTCCTATTTGTAGAGGGGCAACAGGAATAGAATGAGGGACCATAATTAGGTAGAAGGCAGGAAACCTACATCTCAAAAAAAGACACGATAATACACAAAGATAACTACATTCGTTTGCGTCTCGGTCACCAGTCCCGACACGTTTTCCCGGAAATCACCACCCTTCTTGGCACTCCGCGTCGGCGCAATCTCGCGCAAACGCTCTGTCTGAAGTGACGGAAATACATATACGTCTTTTCAAAATTATTGGCGCGAAATCTTTACAAATTAAAACTAAAATTCGAAATGTTTACGGCCGATTTCGGCATGTAACAAAGCACATATTCCGTTACTGATATCAAGATACTCGGGTACCACAACTCGGGCAGTGTAATTAAGCCTGATTCGAACAGACTTCGTCCTTTACTAGAGCTGTCCAAACCTACGAATCTAGCCACCCTACATAGGGCTATGAGGATGTTTGCACACTACGCTAAGTATATCGCCAGGTTCTCTGAGAAAATCCACTTTAATCAAATCGAAAACGTTTCCTCTTAGCAAAGAAGCGGTGGAGTCGTTTAATCAACTGAAGTTGGACATCTCCAATTCTGCGGTCAATGCCGTTAATTTGAACATACCATTTACCATTGAAATCGATGCATCTGACCTCGCTATAGCTGCAACGCTTTCACAAGATAGTCGTTCAGTTGCGTTCTTTACAAGAACATTGTCTGATTCCGAACGTAAGCACTCCACTATTGAGAAGGAAGCCTATGCCGTAGGAGAATCCCCGTGTAAATGGCGTCATTTCCTATTAAGTAAGCTGTTTAAGCTAATTACGGATCAGAAATCTGCCAGTTTCATGTTTGAAAACAAAAATAGTAGTAAGATTAAAAATAATAAAATCCTTCGTTGGCGGCTGGAACTTTCGTGTTATCACTTCGACATAGTTTATAGACCAGGTTCTGAAATACTGTTGCAGATGCTTTTTCGCGCTTAGCCGCCATCACAAACCCTAAAGAAAAGCTGGTGAGGATTCATGAGGATCTTTGCGTCCAGGGGTAACAAGACTGACTCATTGGATATGTAGCAAGAACTTGCCATATTCTGTCGAGTATGTGAGGAAAGTTACGTCTAACTGTAGAGTCTGTTTGGAACTCAAACCTAAATTTATCAAACAAACCGCTAAGCTGATCAATGCAACGGCGCCTTTCGAAAGACTGTCCATAGATTTCAAAGGGCCTATAATGTCAAGTAACACGAATAGATACATGCTCACAATCACAGACGAATACTTTTGCTTCCCTTTCGCTTTTACGTGTCAGGATATTTGTTCAAAAACGGTGATCAAATGCCTAATGGAACTGTTAATCCTCTTTGGATTGCCTAATTACATCCTCTCCTATCGTGGTTCCTCTTTCTTTTCGAACGAGGTCAAGCAGTTTTTGACAGAGCGTGGGGTTGCAATGAGCTACTCAACTGTGTATAACACGCAACGCAATGGTCAAGTAGAAAGATATAATGTAGTCGTTTTTGATGCTGTGAAATTAATATTGAGGTCAAAACAATTAAACATCCGGTAATGGGAGCGGGTGCTACCACAGGCTCTGCATTCCGCACGGTTTTTGCTCTGTACTACTACAAATGAAACACCGCATGATAGATTTTTCGTCCATTCAAGAAGGTCTTCAAACGGCCAATCCACTCCCACGAGGCTTCAACCTGGTCCGATAGTGAAGAGGCATATTTGCCACCAGCAAGTATGAGCTTGTAACGGAAGCACAAATATTTCATTTAAACTCACATTATTCTTTAGTTCGCCTTAACAGCGGGAGGGAAGTAACAATGTCAAACCGACACTTGGTCCCAGCCAAGGGCGACGAAGAATCGTTTTAAGTTGGGGATACCGAATATGAATTTCTTACAATTTAAGAGTTCATAATTACATCGCGCAAGCGCGGAATATGCGTCGCCACGGGCAGTTGGTAACGCTAACCTTTGTACAGATTTTGGCGCGCCCATCTGTCAATGACGTCACCAATATACAAATTAAATACGCCATTGACGGAAAATATGCCAATTTTGAAACAATAGTTTATAACAGCGAAATACTCACATGAATATGTCCCTGAGTTAAAGTTGGCTTCTATTGACGTCCATCAGGGCTACTGATGGCCCCTTTAAGGCAATTAACGGAGGGTACGCCTAACGTCCATCCAAATGGCTTCGACGGGATCTCAGGGCTCCACTCCGAAGTGTTTAAAGATGGTGCTCCGGCGTGGAATGCGGTTCGGCCAACGGCTACAAATTACCTCCTACCTATGTAGGGAATGAACAAGGAAACCAGGTATAGGGCGACAAACAGATAAGCAGGCAAGGAAATCTACATAGATAAAGATAAAGGCACGATACGATACCTGAACAAAACCGCTCTTCACGAAGGTCCGAGGCAAAAAGCCACGTTAAAAGACCACCGGAAAAAACACACTTTTCTGTCCTTTCACGCGTCGGCGCGAAATTATTCGTCCAACCCACTTTTAACGTGACGGAAATACGCGCACCGAGACTTTTAAATTTAAAGGCGCGAAAACTTCCGCACATAAAAATTAAGCTAAGAAAATGTTTAGTGCCACTTTGGCACGTAACAAAGTCCAAAACACGGAACGTTCCGACGAAATTAAAAGTAAAGATACTCCGTTGCCCCAACTGGCATCGACTTAAGTCAACAAGAAAGTGAATCGACTAGTCAAGATTATGACCAGCCTCAACAAACTGAACCGCTGAGTCGTTCTGAAAGAAATCGTGGTAAGCCCGGGTTCCACAGCAATTGGGGTGTGTGTTTAAATGTGGTAAGGATGGGTCGTTACTTGAATAACGTTATTTAATCGCGGTATTTCTTAGTCGCGACCAGTCGCGGTAACAAAAACAGAAATAACTGGTTACTCGTTACTCCTACTCGATCGCAAATTGGGTAAAGAAAAAGAAGTGATGGAAACTGTACTGTGTACGCTACACTGTAAGCATTCTCTATCTCTATTGGCACTGTTGGATTCGGGACCGCGATTCACGTTCGTTCTTCGCTATTTCAATCTGTGTAACTTCTTTCATATCATAATACCATAGTAGTTACGATTCCGCATTGAATGCTTTTGCTTTCGATGTTCACGTTTTTAGAGGGTGGCTGGTAACCTCCGCATTATAATCATAAATACACTTCACTCATTAAAAAAGTATAAACATCATTAATCATTATTAAGTTAAATAATGATCACCAAGTTTCCGTATTTTTTTATTAGCATGCTGAGCTTTTATTGATCTTGATGTTTCTGTACAATTTTATAATTTATGTCATTGCATGATTTATGATGAAATTACAATGAAATGTTTGCAAATAACTTATTATCTAAGTGTACAAAATGTATTATATAACCAAAGTAAAATCAGTTCTTAAACAGAATTGATTTTTTAAGCTGACAAATATATAACTTTTAGTAATAAAAGGTATTGTTTAAAGAACATTGATTTATTATAGATTAAAAATAAAAAACAATCCTTATAAAATAATAATTTGTTACAATCCTAATTATGATTGGGCATATTACTAAATTGATTATTTAAAAATAAAATTTGTTTCACTTTTGTGGAACTTGTCTGTTACGCCGATCTGACAAAATCTGTCCCGATTTGGAAAATATGCGTCCACACGGTACAGAAGTTACTATTGTAACAAATTTGTCTTTTACTAAATCACTCAAATTGGGAAAATTATATGATTTCTCTTCAGATATCTTTGTACCTCGATAATGGCCGTTGATGTTTCAGTGGCGCTTGGGCAAAAACTGGCAACTTTTTTATTGAAACTGTCCCATATAAGAGAATTGACTTCATCTTCATCAACTTTCTTTTTTGATTCTTCTAAGGGCACAGAAGTAGCATTGTTTCTTTTTTTGATATTATCGGCAACCAGCGCAATAACTTTCTTTTTTGTTCTTTCACTAATAAGCTCATAAGAAAATCCCAAATTTTTATATCGCGAGTCCAAAAATGTGGATAATGTTAAACACTGGTTGCTTTCCAGGTCTCCCAATCATTCTGTAATTCCTTTAATAATAGTTTGTATAACATTTTTGCATAGTGGAATTTAAATTTTTTCGTGAAGTTCTCTATAAGCATGTAGAATTTTGTCAGTAATTATTATCACTGAGGACGCCGTTACAAGCTTTTGTCCACTGATTAAGTTTGTTACCCTTTCCATCGGTTTTAAAAAACTATAAGTTCCTTGAGGAATGCCCATTCTTCCATAGAAACAACTGGAAAATCCTTGTCTAAAAGAACCATTGCAGTTTTTAGCGGTTCCTTGAATTCAACAAATCGTTCTACCATAAGTTGAAGTCCATCGAGTACACACATCTTGAATTAAGTTCTTGGGTGCTTTATTCATTTGTTGTTGATGTGCAATTAATTTCGTCGTTGATGAAGTGCTTCTTCTGAAATGGGCTACAATGGTTTTTATTTATTAATGACTGCAGTGATATCTTCTAATGTGTCTTGAACAACTAAATAAAAGGTATGTGCATAGCATCCAAAATGTCCCAATTTTAACTCGTCTTTAATAGCTTTTTTAATGTTTGATGCATTGTCTGACACCACCATTAAAATTTTGCCTTCCAAATCTCACTCTTTTATGATAGTTCTGATTGTAGCTGCTAGGTTAAGGCTAATGTGATTTTCTAGAAAGGAAACACATTCTAATGATATACTTATTATTTTGAAATCAGCATCAGTGAAATGGACCGTAACAGCTAAAACAACTTTCGGTGTTTCTAGAGGTCCAACAATCCGTAGTTAATACAAACGATTTAATTTTAGGCACAATAGTTTTTATATTACTACAACATTCTTCATACGCTGCAGGAAGCAAAGTGTTTGTAATTGTTTATCGCGAGGGCAATTGATAGAAGGGTTTAAGTTAAATACAAAGGTTTTACAACCATGGTCCTCAACAATAGAAAAAGGTTGAAAGTCTAATGCAAACAATTTTACTAAGCTATTGTCAATTTTTTTTCTAGAATGTACACCCAACTTTCTATTAAGAAAAGAGTTAATATTTGTTTGGGCTTTAGCTCGTTGCTCCTTAACCATATTAATACCTGCTGAACTTGTGCTTGCAGTAGAATAAGTTTCTTCAGTATTGGAATTCATACCAGTGTCGCTTTGCGATGTAATGCTAGCTTCTACAAATTCCATTTTCTGCTTATTTGCGGTGCACCTAGTATGTTTACGCTTACATGCTTTTTTTCAATATGCGTTTTCAAGTTGTTGAGGTACTTTTAAAACTAAACTTCTTATTACACATATTACAAACGGCAATTTTGTCTGCTTTTGGTTTTTCAGTGAAAAAATTCCATACAAGCGATGACTTAATAGATTTTTAGGTAGACATGTTTCCTGAAAGTTGCAAAGTAGCAAGTAAATAAAAAATATCTATTTAATGATAAACGAACTTACTTGAAAATACTGAAAAATATTGTTATATATGTTTTTTATAAATAAAGTTCAAACAATAACTTAACACAAAACAGACACTATATACAAATTATTAAAAACGATCAGCTGTCGAACGAACACTAAATAAAAAGAATTACGAAAATGAAATGTTACTGAAGATTAGAGAATCCGATCCAAAGAGTGTAAGAAAATACCAATAATATCGGGAACAGATAAAGAGTAAAGATTAATTGATTCCACAATCGCTGTAAATATTAGCAAGCACTCAGCAGGTAACTCCTACATAATAGAGGTGCACGAGACCCTTTACAGATGACGCATATTGCAGTCCGTTACTGAATAACGCGATTCAGTCGCGGTATTCATTAGTCGCGTTCGCGACTGTATTTAGAAAGAACCATTATTCTCATCTCTAAAATATGGTGAAAATGATGTATTGGCAGTATTTCTCCCAGTATAATAATTATATATAAACTATGTGTAGTTATAGTTACGCTTGTTTTGTTCTGATTATCTATGTATGAGTTGTAATTGATTAAACCCTTAATTTGGAGGTTTTCTTTTATATTCTTATGAATAATACTACAAAGTGTCTGCAGATTACAACTTCAAATATCTTTGAGAAGTTTGATAGAATTGCAATAGGTACATCAACTATATCACCACGTTTAAATACAGGACATATTTTGATAAGTTTCCACCTGTTTGGGTACGGTTGTTTTTAAACAGAGATTAAAAATATTACGTAGCGGTGATATAAACTTCTCAACATGGGTTATATTGCTAGCTAAGTGGAATGTAAGTCTGCTACATACCTAGACGTAGCCGGAAGAAAAGTAGATACCAGGCTAGCTATTAAACACGGAGAGAGGGGGAATTCACCTAAATACCAAAAAACCAAAGAAATAAAGCACAAAAAAATTAAAGCACATTGCCCACGATTTACTATTAACAAATAAAAAATACATAAAGGATTCGGTACACACACATTACCTCTTTGAAGCATGGTGGTATAGTAGTATCATTATCTCATGGCGGGTGACCTTGAAAAAACCTGCGCGAGGAGGAGCTATATTAATAATCAAAATAAAAAAGTGAGGCTAGAAAACATCGACTGCTTGCACGTCCAGTGTTGCCAGAGCAAAAATTGTCGAGCAACCAAGGAATGTGTTTTAAATAGTTTTATGTTGATTTTTGCTCTTCTATAAAAATGATCTGAGCTTATTGTTAGATGTGATACCCCAGATTATTGATTGATTGGATCAGTGTACACAAGATATTTTATCACTTATAGTCACTAGTAGAACAAAAACAATTTGGTAGTACTACATATTCGTTTTTTTCAAATCAATAGACGTTTTTGTTTTAAACACAAACTATAAACACTATAAAAATGTCAAATGCCCACCTCGAAAATATTACTAAGATTTATTACAAAAAAACGTTTTAAGAATATGTTTACACAATGACACTCATGGTGTTGTAACTAACAAAAACAATTTTTAATTAATACCAAAAGTTTTTATATCATTTGTTATATTAATATTATTATAAATTGCATATATCTAGTGCTTTATTTTAATGTATCATAGGATCAACAATTCAGTGCTGTAGAATTGAAGGAAGAGGAACAGTTATAGTATGGAAAGAAAGGTAATTAAGGTTTGCATCTTGTCAGGTTATATATTTTATACATAACCTCATTTATAGTTTAGAAATATTTGCTAAATTAATATATTTTTTTACGCACTTCATCGATAATCTAGCTATAAAATAATTCCTTGAATAATTAATAATCTTAACCTTTCTGACTAAACAAAAGCAATATTGCTTATACGACTGAAGTTAGATATACTACACCGGCCTGATCAGGTGCTGTTGATATTATAATCATAGATTATTTAAATCGTCAAGCCTGCATAATGTCGTCGAATGCGAAATTCAGATCCGATCGAGTAGTACAATCCACTTGTTTTAATGGATTGACTGGAGACGCTGGATCGGATCGAGTGTGACTACTACGCCCAAGGTCCCGGGTTCGAATCCCGACACGGTCGGCTTGAAAAATGTTAGGCGAGCATTTTTCACAAAAATACACCCTCGTTCGGATGAGAGGTAAAATGGAGGTCCCGTGTGTGAGTGTTGTCACGCACGTTAAAGATCCCTACCTTGCTTGGAACAGCAAGGGTTCGCAAAATTCCAAATTTTCCAGGTAAAAACTCGCTTCCTGGCCAATATAGTACCTTCGGGTGGAGCATTGGAAAAAATCAAATGTAATGCATCGGATCGAAAACTGGTTTATGTCGCCAAACTGAAGCGGATTAACACGATCGGATAGAAGCGTCGAGATAAATACAGTCAATAAGAATCCCTTTTGGAGACAAAGAATGGACATGCTTAACAGAATTGATTATGATTGGATTAAAATGTAAAATGATTCAATCACTTTGAAAGCCAATCATTGATTGTTTCAGCTTTAAAAGTGATCGATTGTCACAGCACTACTGTACATAATTTGATATAAAGACTGCTTCCCTCTTTAAGCAAGTTTTATTTCAACACCTCAGTAATAAACAATAATGTACAAACAAATGTATTTATGACACATATTTTCTACAATGCTAAATAAAGACCATCATTCAACTATTTTACATAAATTATATTTTAAATGGGTTCACATCATAAACTTTCATCCCTATCATCAGACTACTCTTCGCCTGAGGATAAGTATCCATCTGAATTATCACTATTATCATCAACCTGTATAATTAAGTCTTGAACTTCGTCTATTAAGGTTTCTCGTTCCATATAATCCTTTTCAATTTTCTCTATGTGCAGAAATACTTTAGTCCACTCGTTGATTTCAATATTTTTTATATGTTCTTCTGCCAACTTCCATACATCATCTATTTTGAAGGTTACATTACATGCAGCGACACGGTTTTTAAGTAACGCCCAAATCATCTCGATAGGATTTAGTTCTGGGTGATATGGAGGTAAACGCAATACTACATGACCATGTTCTGCCAGTAGCTGGTCAATTACAAACAGCTGATGAACAGGTTTATGTGCCTTCATTTTGGAATATAATTCAGGCTTGGTTTCCTTACATTTAAAGAGGATATTTCGTTCTTTCAACCATTTCTGCATATCTGTTTTCTTCCAACTTGAAGTAGGATTAGGATGCACAAAAACATTATGATATGACGCATTGTCTATCACAAACACTGAATTTGGTTCCAAATTCGGTATTAACTTTTCTTGCAGCCACTTTTTATAATTGCGATGATTCATGTCATCGTGATAATCCCCAGTTTTCAAACCAGACTTAAATATCAATTCTGCATTTGGAACGAACCCATTTTTTCCACCTGCATGAACAATTATCAAACGCTTCCCGTTTGAAACTGGCGATTTCAAACCCTTGGTGGTGCCGTCATCCCAACACTTTGTTACACTGTGAGAACTGTGCAGATATGTTTCATCGTTATACACAATGCTTCTGCCCTCTTCTTTATACTTACTAAGATTTTTCAAAAATATGGTGCGCTTTGCCCTTATATTGCTTTGTTCAACAAGAATTTTCCTGTTATCTACAGTTCTCTTCCAACGAAACCCTGCACTTACAACAATTTTTCTGAACGAACCTAATTTTCCTGTGTAATGAGGGCAATCATTTTTAAATTCGTCAAACACTAACTTCAAAGTCGGTCTACGTTTATGTATTGCTGCAAACCGATACATAACGGTTCTTAGAATCTCTTCGTCAAATCCATTCACTGTTGACTTAGGGCTTGGTTTATTTACGGTTTTCCTTGGTGAACTGAACTTGCTGCAGGGTGGTTTGTTTGTACCTTCTTTTACAATTCTTTGCACCGTCTGCAATGACACACCTGTTACTTCAGCCACGCACTCTTGCAAATTGTTCTGGTTGTAGGCACCCGAATCTTTTATGCGTTTCAAATATTGAAACACATTAAAAACAATCTGTCATCCTTGACTATGAATCACCTCCTTCTTATTCATAATATTACTCTAAAAAATATCATAATTAATCATTGAATGAACATTCTTTTTAAATACTTACATTGCTGAAGAAATTAACTATCAGTTAGTTTTGAAAAAAACTGTTTTGATGACTATTACTTGATACAAATATTAAAACGAAAAACTGGAAACAATAAGACCTTGATAAGAGCGAGAATGACAATGACAGTTACGGTTCACATTCGGTATATACAGTATTGGGATCCGCTGAGTATGTGCACTGTTGCCACAGCAAATATTTACCAATAAAGAAACTACGAACCTAGAATTGTTTATAAGTAAAAACAAGTAAAAGCTCCGATATTATATGGAGGTCTGGATTTATTTCATATATTTATGAATTTCTAGATACCGCCAGCATGAACGGGGTCCTTACAAACAATATTTTACTTAACGTAATAAATGGGATATTCGTGACGACGTATTAAAGCCACATTGCTAGCAAGATGTTTGTGGGTTGTACTGTAGCGTTGTGAATCTTGAGGTTTAAGTTTAAATTGAACCTATTGCGCATGTGACGTCACCTGCCATGAGATAATAATACTACTGTACACGTAATATACCACATTTATCTAGACCTATGAGACATGGTGGCACATAAAATAGACCACATGTAAAATAAGTTATACTAGACATATATTACGGTTCGTTTCGTGAACCACCTTATATTTATGTATGGCAATGCATAGAGTTAACAGTTCAAGGGCAAATAATAGACTAGCTCATACCTGCAATATCTTACAGCAGCTCAGTGTTCTTCAGACAGCTGAATGTGCTAGTAGTAAATTGTTTTCTTGTGTAACCAGTTATTGCATTGTGCTTCAAATTTCTAGCATAGATTTATTAATTATATATTCAGGTAAGATATATTATATCTAGAATTTGTATAATTTATTATTGCCTAACCCGATAGATAAATTTGTGGGTGTTCAATATCTGTACCTCCTTGCAATTAGGTTATGTTTTGTTTTAGCACGAATATGCATGATAATGAAGAATTACCGTTCAGATTAGTGAATATGACGAGAGAAGAATTATTTGCAGAATTATATGCTGACATTCCTTCAGGAAATGAATCAGAAAACGACTAAGACGATAAGAATGATGATGCTGAAGACGCAGATGAAATTACATATATTGAAACACCGTCAATAGAACTTGAAAGTGATAACGAATGGAATGATGAGGACCTGCTTCCTGTTTCTAGTTTTATAGTGCGGCAGAAACCAACATGGAATAAACCTTATGGTATTTGTGCTCCAACACCTTTTTTAGATAATACTGGCCCAGTGAATATTACTTGTAATGCTGAAATTCCCCGTCAACTTTTTCAGTTGTTTTTATCAGATAACATGATAGACCATATTGTTGTTCAAACCAACTTATATGCTACCCAGACTAGAAAAGGTTGCATGTTCATACCTTTGACGAAAACGGAATTGAAATGTTTTCTGGGCATCAATTTACTAATGGGATTGAAAAAACTACCCAGTTACCGAGATTTTTGGTCGTCTGTGTCTGACTTCCATGACAGTTTTGTGAGCAATTTGATGACAGTAAACAGGTTTGGCTGGATTCTTACAAATCTTCATATCAATGACAATGAATTGTTAGCAAGCCGTAACTCGCATGACTACGACAAACTGTATAAACTTCGACCTTTTCTGTCTTCATTGCAAACTAATTTTTTGAAGCTCTTTAGACCATCTGAATACATGGCGATTGACGAGTCAATGATTAAATTTAAAGACCGTTCATCATTAAAACAATACTTACCAAAAAAATCTATCAAACGAGGGTATAAGGTGTGGGTATTGTCCGATAAAAGTGGGTGCTGTTATAAATTCGACATTTATACTGGAAAGACGAGATTCATCTGAAAAAGTCTTGGGAGTAAAAGTAGTAAATAGATTGTGTCAAGGACTTGAGAATAAAAGTCATAAGATATTCTTTGACAATTATTTTAGTAGTGTCCAGCTGATGGAGATTTTAAAAACACTACAAATATTTGCATGTGGAACCATAAATCCAACTAGGAGGGAATTACCACAGTTTCAAAGAGATAAAGAATTAAAAGAGGGCGATTTTGATTATTTTGTTAGTAATAGTGGTATCTATACAGTGAAATGGAAAGATAAACGATATGTTCACTTGATTTCAAATTACCATCAACCAAATGAAGTGACTAAAGTTAATCGTAAAACAAAAACTGGGGTAATACAAGAAATTCCTTGTCCTAAAATTCTTTCAGATTATAATGCGAACATGAACTCCGTTGATAAATTGGATCAACTGAAGTCGTGTTATGAGATTGACCGAAAGTCTAAGAAGTGGTGGCACCGAATTTTCTTTCACTTTTTAGATGTATGTGTTGTGAATTCATACATTATACACAAGCAACTAACTACAAGTTCTAAAATTAGTTTAAAAAATTTCAAACGCGAAGTAGTTACTTCGTTAATAACGGAAACAAAAGTCCGCAATAAGGAAAATATGCAGTCACCTATAAAACCCATACAAATAAAAAAACATAAACCATTTGTCCATCCAGATATAAAACACAAAGAAAATGTGCACATGCCAATGTATGGATCTAGAAGACGATGTGCTCGCTGTAGCACTCGAAATAAGCAAATACGCACCGATTGGATGTGCCAAACTTGTAATGTTCCATTGTGTTTATCCAAATCTAAGAACTGTTTTGCTGATTATCATTCAGTTTGAAAAACATATATTTAGGTACTATACTTTTAGTTTGTATAATACAGTGCCTAGTTGCATGGTGGTAAATATAGAGTACCACCCCAAAATTTGTATTAAAACAAAAAATAAACTTTTATAATTGTAACTATGGTATATTTTATTGCTTAGTAATTCACAATTACCAAAAAAATCTTATAAATTAGAATAAATTAAGTCTGTGCTTCTAGGGTATTTTTTGAAACAGCGATTCTGTACTTCAAAGAGTTAAAGCAGCAAATTAAGCATTATTATTTCAAAGCAAACAATTATAGTTTACGGACAGTTCAAGAATTTAGATACGAATTTCATTTCCTTATAAATGGTAATCATGTAAACATGTTAGAGTTCTTTAACAACCATCAGGTTGCTAATATCTATGTAGAGCCAGGTGGATAGGAAAAAGATAGAAGGATATAAGAAGACCTAGACCAAGCTATATTAGTCAAATTATTAGAAATTTAGGTTGTGAAGGGTAGGTAGAGCTTTTTAGATTAGCACAGAATAGAAAAGAAGTTAGAGCTGCGTCAAACCGACCTTAAGTAGAATCCAAAACAAAATGATGAATGATGAGATACGAATTGCGCATCTCGTATTTACAGTAAATAAAACTAATCAGTATTGAAAATGAATATGGGGGAGCTTTTGTTGAACGTTGTTAAATTGTACATAATACCATTTTGGAAGATAAACTAATCGGTAAAGCGAATAAACAAGCATGTTTAAACATAGTACATCGCATCTGTAGAGCGATAAAATCGACTCGCAGTAACCAACCATAGTCACATTTTTTTATCATGTGATTTCACCAAACGTTAATACGGAATATTATTGACACACACACAAAACATACCTGTCTGTATCCTGATACTTAGCTCAAGAGCTGTTGGGGTTGAGTCAGAATACATGTATTCTGCTACCATAATTGCAGCAGCAGTATAACGAAAAAAGTTGTTGTATGACGAAAGAAGTTGTTTCACATAATGAAAGAACCCATTTGGCCTCCACCTAAAGAAAAAAAGCTAAAAAAAGCATCTCATTAGAATGGATACGCACGGGGAAAACTCACCGAATACACGCAGGGCACGTTCTAGTTGTACAGAAAGACGTGCATTGCTTTTTGAAATACAGTAACGAATATAAAATGTAGAAAACCCTTCGAAGCACCAGATGCAGCATCAAGCTCAACAATGGTTCAAACAACACCAATTATAACTCCAATTCCTAGTATAGTGAAGTGCAATAGAATTGGAAAATCCGGATTTATATCGAATCATGCGCGAGCATTATATCAAGTCGTTACCTTGGAACAATAGAGAAAACCATTGTACGGTGATCGTAAGATATACCTAAAAACAGGACTTTCTAGAATAAACTTTCGTTTTAACAGCACAAAGGGATTTGTGTTGAGTTTACTCGGGAGCGTGGTTATTATGAACTAGGTTGAAGGATTTAACAGATTTATGGTAAAACGGGCTTAGGAATTAACAAGTAAACTATATAGGGGGTTGTTGAAGAATTTAAGAATTGAAACGGAATTTATTCAAATGAGTAATAAATTAATATGGGAAAATTTTAAAAACAAAATTGGAACGTTACAACTCAACGCTTATTGATCATTAATTGTCTGAATAAAATAAGTTGCACCAAATTTTATTTGTATATTTAATAAATTTTAACGAAACTTTACTATAAACCCACGTTTAACATATAAGCACTTAAAAATAAATCAAAACCAACAACCATATTAACAAAAATATTCCACCACAATTCGAAAGTTATAAAACAAGAAACGTTAGCTTTTAACAGAAGCATATTGCTGAAGAAGTAATAATCGAGAAACTTCTAAATTTTCCAAGAATTTTTGCGATTTATTTGTATATGGTAAAGATGTATGTATTGTCTTTTTATTAAAAGTATGCCTTTGATAGATAAAAACAGCAGCTAGTAAATGCCAGATACAAAATTCAGGCCACAAAACGTTTGTAAAATGTACGTCTGAAAAACTAATTTGCCATAACAAAAAGTCACTAAACCGTGCCTCTCCAGATGTTCTAATAAGTAAATCGGGATCACTTGTTTTATTTGTATACAAACAACTAGAAAAGAGTTGTTCATTAACGTCATCTTCGTCTATTAATTCTGAACGAACACCATCAACAATAATCGAAACAGCATTTGTAATCTCCTCTCTAGATGTGTATGCAAAAGCAACATTCAAAAATAGTTTTTTGTTGTCTTTAGTCATAAGCATAGCCTCTGCTAACAATTGCCTTATATCCTCCGGTAACAAACTTAAATTTCCAAGTATACGAATACACACACCTTCACTCATAAGTTTATCCTTTTCCTCAAGTAAACGTCGATATTTTTCCCTCGCTAGATCCATTAACGTTTCTACTTCTTCAGGAGTGCGCTTAAAGTTTTCTATACTAAATGCATATACGGTTACTTCAGTTATTCCCAATTCCAAACACCACTGCAGGGTTTCCGCAAGTTTATCAAAGCCTTTATTATGCCCGAACTTTCCTTGAGCAGAATTTTTCTTTGCAAATCTGCGATTACCATCCATTATCACTGCAATATGCTTAGGAATTGGGCCAACTTTTAGTATGTTAATACATAATTTTTGAAACCAGGATAATTCACTTTGTACTATCCAAGACATGTTGACGTGAGCTGGATTGTAATATTTAACAAGCAAATATTAAAGTGATAATGATAAGAATAATTGTAACAAAACGAAATTAAACCGCAAAGGAAGGGGATAATTAATTTATGCAGTCAGTATTTTCCAGATCATAACCTACAAAAAAAATTTTACAAAAACATTAAAGATGTGCAGATCAACAAGTTAGTGCCCAAGTCTCGATCTATAATATATCGTATGATCGTTAACATCGTTTGCTAAACCCATCATATATTCCACAGCTAAAAATAAAATATTCCTTTTGAATAAGTGTTTTAACTATTTTTAAGATTGAAAATTTTGAGTATTTTTTTATCGCATTTATAGATATATATGCTAAAGTATTATAAGTTCAATTTTTATTCAGTTATGACAATTATAACCATATTAATGATGTAGTGAGTCAACTTTTCCAAATTCATACTATATTTAATTGAAATTAATATTTCAAAAAATAAATTCTTGATATCTCTTGCATTTACAATGGTTACAAAAGTAATTTTAACTTTAGTAATTGCTCTTTCCGCATTTTTGAAAAAAGCTGAAATAAAGTAATAAAAAAATACAACTAGCATGCGAAATTCTTTAAATCTTTATTTAAAATAAAAAAATCAAAACCAATAAAGTTGCTAATACATGGTCAGTCGTCAATTTTAAGTCTATTTCCCCTTTGTTGTACCATGAACTATACTTAGTAAAATATGGAGTGCAAAGAAGCCTGCGTAAATATAATTACCTCTTAAAATTTACATTAACAGTATTGTTTATCAGTTAGACAAGTAAAAGGTGATATAGTTCATCGCGTGCCTGTACGAAGAGCGTAATCAATTTTACACGAATCGCAAACACCAAATTTGCTTTACAAATTAAATGTGCAAAGTTACTAAACAAGATTTACCTTCTGTCCTTCTAAATAATTAAGTTACAGTAAAACCAATTAATAAATTCTTGATTACAGCGTTTGCTAACTTAAAACATTAATAATGTTATTCTTTTTTTCTTGATTCTACAGGTCCTCAGTACGATTGACGCAGTAAAGTTTGATGTGTACTAACTACAACATCTAAGAAGAAACAATACGGTAGGGATAGAGATAAAGGACCGACAAAGACAACCTTCACTGCATTATAACAAAATATATAATAATTATTATATTTAACTCCCCGAGCCGTGCTTAGAACTCGAAATCGCATTTAATTAATAATACAAACTTATTCTAAAACCGCCGGGGATAACTAATTGGCTTATTTTCTAGCTGAATTACAATGTGCAATACCTTAAATGTTGAAAGGATTTTAGTCAACTATCTGTATGATACTCCTAGTTAATGATTATAAATCCCTTGAAATTAATTATTAAAAAAAAGATCGTTGTGAAACCAAATGAAGCGTAACAACAATATTTGTTGAGTTATGAAATTAATTGTATTTAATTGATTTGAATGATCGTTAATCTACAATATTTACTTTGCAAAAATCGATAGGGTGGTTTTTTGTTGATAGGTTAACGCATAAAACTTTTGAATTATGTTGTCGATTCCATCTTGAACAATTCTTCAGTATAATTCTTGTGGATATTAAGAAATTTAAGACCAATCACTACTTTGTATGAAATTCCTTATTGGAATGTAAGCTAAGAAAGGTTCAGTTAGACGCTATATGCCAAAAAGAATGCATTTGCTCTAGACACGATGCAGTTATTAGTAAAGCTACATATTAAAGTTTGTTTGACGAGACAAGCAATTTGAGACGCGTATTGAAAGAGCCAGTTTTTACATAACGTGTACGCTGTGTATGAGTAGAAGCGGAAAATGTTACAACGCCGCACAAAACTGACAACGTCAACATACTAAATTGTAGTATCACTAAAGCTCCGTTTATAGTTACGTTCACATTATACAATTACTAGCAGTTTATTACTATTTACGACGTCATTTCATATATTGTTACATGCCAACTGGCATGTATCACGTTAGATTTAATTTGTAAATAAATTCCGCGTATATTTTTAAATGAATACGTCAACTTCCGTCGTCTCTGACAGCCGCGTCTGCACAAAAGTGAGGAGTGTGCCGCGTGGTGTAAAAGGACGTTATTAAGTTGCGTACCCTCGACGAAGCAACAACTTTCTTGATGTGGTGTGTGCCTTTTCTTTTAAGGTATGTAAGTTCTTTCTACCCTTATCTTTTATTGTGCCTGGTACTTTAATTCCTGTCATTCCCCTACGAGTGCAGAAGTTACAGGAAGGACGGATGGTAATTTGATTCAACATGGGTAACTGAACTCAACCTGCAAAACATCGTGGGACCTTGAGATGAATTTTTGAGATGCCACCACGTAAGTAATTTATTTTGATTTAAATTGTGCTTGCAAATTGATTTAAACGGCGGTTGCATTACTCGTAAAGTGTGGTCGGTATAAGTTATAATATGGAGGGAATTATACCGCGTAAAGCGATAACAATTGCGCAATAGTATAACAAATGCCCTCGGAAGTATAACAATAATTACACTATTTTTGTAAAAGGAAATGAAATTGCATGAGACTCTCAGGGTCGTGCGTTCGAGCGCACGTTGAGCGCCATTGTTATACTTTTGGTGGCATTTGTTATAATATTGCGCAATTGTTATAGTTTTACGCGGTATAATTCTCGCCATATTGTAACTTATACCGACCACGCTTTAAGAGTGGTGTAACCGCTTCTTAAGTCAATTTGCAAGCACAATTTAAATCAAAACAAATTACTTATGTGGTTGCATTTCGGAAATTCATTTCAGGGTGCCACGATGTTTTGCAGGTTGGGTTCAGTTACCCATGTTAAATCAAATTACCATCCGTCCTTCCTGTAACCTGCACTCGTAAATGACAATTAACCAGGCAATAAAAAAAGGGTGAAAGAACTACATACCTAAAAGAAAAGGCACACACCATCAAGGTAGTTGTTGCTTCGTCGAGGGCTCGTGACAATGACGTCCTTTACACCACGCGCGCACTCCGCCTCACTTTGCGCAAACGCGGCTGTCGGGACGACAGAAGTTGACGTATTTATTTAAAATATACGCGAATTTATTTACAAATTAATTCTAACGTGATACATCCCAGTTGGAATGTAACAATTTATCATGAATAGGGTGTATATTTTGCTATCAATATTAAATCGTTTAAGCAATCTGCAGTTTCACAAGGTTCAATGTCAAATATATTGTTGTTTAACATAGAACAAATGCTTTCTTTTAATCTTTAATACCCTTTCGCATTATTGTTATAAGTTAAAAACCGATGTAAAATTTCTGAACTCCTATGCTTTTATTTGTAAACACGATGTATGTTTTTTGGTTTAAAACATGTCACAGTGTTTTGGTTTTGCCAAATGCTTTTGCAGTAGTAGATTAAATTCGTTTTAGTAAATTATGATGTTGGAATAATGTTCTTTATTCAGACAGTCTTTATTAACCGAGCAATCGTAAAAACCAACAATATCTTTTGATTCAGATTTTATACTAAATATGCATTTGCGTAAAGTATGGGTTTGTGTTTGTTGTGTATAATAAAAATTACTTTGCCATAATCGAGGGTTCAACAATTGACAGTGATTCTTTTCTAGTAATTTTGCTTCATAATTTTTAATAATATTTTCTTGTAAACCGGAATTCGCGGATATAATATTCATTTAAATAAGTGACTTTTGTTTAGCTACGGCAATAAATTTTGTGCAACAATAAATTATTAGAAGTAAAGATAAATTGAAAACGAACAATTCCGTTGTGTTAATGATTTTCGTTCTATTATCGTTTTTTGTAATTTAACCCATTGAACGAATCGTTTATAATCGAATTAATTGTACAACTCTAGTTTCGTAATTGACAGTGACGTTTGCACGTTTAGATTGCGTCGTTGTTTGTAGTTTGCTGGCTGGGTAATCTAGATACGTTCCCGCCAATTATTGTTTTGTTTGATCATCGGCTTTATCTTAAGTTACATTCGGTTTGATTCGGTTGCGTTTTAATATATAACCTCCTTCTTATGTTTATTTGTGTTATAAATATGTAGTTATAAAATATAACTTACAAATTTTTTGTGTGTAGTTTGGTTTATAGGAGTGCATAATTATTGTATTATTATTCCACGTCTATTATTAAGTAGTGTTAAGTAACCCATATAAACTAATACCCCGTCTTGGGACCCCCGCGTCTTTGTGAACTTTATTTATATTTATATATATTTTTAATCTTGTTGAACATTTATATGTTAATTTGGAACTATGTTTGTGTGCGTTGTTAACGAGTGCAACAACACTTAGAAAAATTCGATAATGCATCGTTTTCGATACTTAGACGAACCGGTAAGTTATTCTTCATGAAACTTCTAAATTGTTTTGAGACTTGACAAATTTGTAGAAATTTACATACCTTCAGCTTTAAAATAGCAAGTATGCATTTACCTATAATTTTAAGTTTGCTGGGCTACCTTAAAATTAAGATGAGCCAAAATTACCTAGTTTTTAATTATTTGCTTGTCATAAAAATTGTTATGGTATTGTAATTGATGCCATGAATTGTTTAGGTTTATAACATATGGATGGAACGCATTTGCAATGATAGGATTATGGATGTGGGCCCACGAACTGTATATAAGAATTATCGTGTATGTCATAAACGTTTTAGTTCTTATAGCACATTGTGTGGTGTCGGTAAGAAAACCCTTAAAGATCGTTCATTACCAACGATTGCAGTTCCAGGTAAGCTCAATAAATTTTTCATAAGTGGTGTAATCAATTTCTTTGCTAGGATTTAGTGCACTTCCAAATGAACAGAATTCTGTCTTAACATGGGATATAATAGAACTAGAACGTCCCGATATTCTGCAAACAACTCAAATACATGTAGAAGATAATGGTAGGTATTCTGGTATAAGTTCAGTTTACTTCGAAGATTCGGATTTGAATGCCCTTTGGCCAGGATGTTCCTCTAGTGTGTATAAGTCGATATCAAAAGGAATTAGAGGCAGTTCGATGTCCAAACCGCCATGGCGGGTGCCCAAACCCGCCAAAGACATATTTTTGTTTTTCATAAAAATGATCAAATTTTCAACATTTTGGCGCCAAAGTTATGGTTACCGAAGATTTTGCGAGTCAGATGAGTTCCGCCATGCATCCCGGCGGCGTACCAAACCCGTCAAAATTAAATTTTACAAAAAAAATAAAATTAATTTTCTCCGTTCGAAGCGTGGAAACATGCATTTTCAAAAATAAGAATTGTGGCACTCTTAGATTTCCTCATATTATATTGGTGAGTTTTCCTTTTCGAAGTTGTAAAAGTGTTTGTAGCTGTCAAAACAAACAGTAGTTTGTTATCTTCTCACAATTTACATTTTAGCTCTTCTTCGAGCGAACTTAACGGTAAGCGGAAAATTCAACATACGTACTACGTGTTAGCGAGATTCGTTTCTTATAAGGGCGCATAAGCGGCCAGGTTAAACGTAACGAAGTGAGATATAACTGATGTTCGAACCATAGACTTGGTTAGTTGTCGTTGAATTTTCGTTGTGTAGAATTTTTCTTGAAGAACTCTCTAGTTTTGAATTTTCTTTGATTAAAGAGGATTTTGTACGACGGCGTCATTGAGGTAAGAACGATTTTACTTTTACTTTTTAATCGCGTTATTTTTAGCGAGTTACACTTATCATTTCAAATTATTTCATATCAACTTAGAACTCTTAAACTAGACGTTAAGAAAAATATTCTGATTGAATTCAATCCTTGGTCTGTTGCTTGTAATAATTTCACAGTCAAAATGTCAGTGGCACAACAATCAAGGAAGAATCGCCCAATAATTCTTCGTGACATTTTTCAACTGGGGTGGCCTGAGCTAATTCAGTTACTGCAAGATTGGAAAGCTATTGGTATAGAAGGCGAATATCTGTGTCCAGAAGAAAGATGCCATGGAAAATTGCATCTTTGAGCAACTGATAGTGTGAGTTACATTGACAAGTATTTGTGGAGGTGCAATAATAAATACAAAGTTAACAAGAAGACAGTTACATGTAATAAAACAGTTTCGATCAGAACTGGCACATTTTTTGCCAAATCACACTTGTCTATAATGCAAATCTTGGCATTTGTGCGCTTATGGATGAAGCATGTGGAGATTGGAACAATTCAAGAAGAGTGTGAGATTGAAAGTAAAGCCACGGCAACTGACTGGAATAGCTTTTGCAGGGAAGTAGTCATCGATTCCTGCTTTCATCAGAGTACGGCCATCGGTAAGAAACACGATCACTATTTCATTTTAAATTACACAACATTCTGCTTATTCAGTGGCGTAGCTTATGCACATATGTATTAGCATAATGATGAGTGTTCAATGAAACCGAATTCCAGGCGTCTTTTTGATTACAGGTGGTATTGGAAAAATCGTTGAAATTGACGAGAGCAAATTCGGAAAACGAAAATATTATCGTGGCCATCTAGTAGATGGTCAGTGGGTGTTTGGTGGCGTCGACAGAGAGAGTGGAAACTTCTTTTTGGTACCAGTTGAGAAGAGAGACAGCAAGACGTTGATTCCTCTTATCGAAAAGTGGATATTGCCCGGAACCACCATTATCAGTGACTGTTGGAAGCCATATGACATCCTTAAGGATTTGGACTATGAACATCTGAGGGTCAACCACTCGTTGACCTTCAAGGATCCGGAGACGGGGGCTCATACCAACACCATCGAGGGTCTTTGGAGACATGCTAAGCATCGTGTTCCAGTACAGACGGTAAAGTCATTTTTCCTAGGTTACTTGGCTCGTTTATGTTCATATCGCGATGTAAGCGTCAAAATTTGGACCCAACTGTTGAGTTTATGAGAGCTGCTGGACGTTTGTACAATCCAACTCACCCAAGGGAAGATGAAGACGAGGGTGAATATGATGTAGATACAGAACTTGATAATGAGGATGATATATTTGTGTAAATACAAGCGTCCAACAATTTCGAGAAAATTTTCTAAAATTCTAATACTGTATTAATTTTGAATATAGAATGGATTTTCTTTAATTAAAAAATTAGTAGAAATTTTTCTACGCAGCGGTAATAATAATAGTTGTAACACCATAGTTTTGGTGACGTTCTTAAATTCATTTTGTGTTTGACTCATTGTTGACACGTATTAAAGTTAATGAAATAAAATAAAGTGACTTTGTAAAATAAAACAGAAATTAATAATCTGTACATGCTTATCTCTATATACTATACACTTAATGTTACAGTAAATTTGAAATTTTAGACATAAGTAGGCTTATTTATGAAATTTTATTTTGGAAATCTCAGAGTGCCACAATTCTTATTTTTGAAAAATGCATGTTTCCACGCTTCCGAACGGAGAAAATTAATTTTTATTTTTTTGTAAAATTTAATTTTGACGGGTTTGGTACCCGGGCGGATGCATGGCGGGAACTCATCTGACTTGCAAAATCTTCGGTAACCATAACTTTGGCGCCAAAATGTTGAAAATTTGATCATTTTTTATGAAAAACATAAATATGTCTTTGGCGGGTTTGGGCACCCGCCATGGCGGTTTGGACATCGAACTGCCTCTAATTCCTTTTGATATCGACTTATACACACTAGAGGAACATCCTGGCCAAAGGGCATTCAAATCCGAATCTTCGAAGTAAACTGAACTTGTTCCTGTATTCTTTTCATTCCATTCGATTAATTGTCTGCAAGCGAACATTCTTAAACAATTTTTAAATTGATTGCCCAACAAGAACGAGGGCATCTTTAAGATGTAAAATTGTATTTGTAGTCCATACTTATAATGGGTTTTAATTATTAAATTGAAAAGTAGAAAACTTTAAACCAAAGTTTTCTACTTTCCAATTTAATCTTTAAGATGTTCTAAATACATCTGCCTTATAATTTTAAAATGTCTCAGGCATCGATTTACATCTTAAAAACATGTTATAATCCGGATGTTAAAAATCCAAACATTATTGAGATATTTTTAGAGGTGGTTTGATGGTCCAAAAATACTTAAAACATATGTTAAAAATAGTTCTTTCAGACATTCATGTTGTGGGAAATTCACTGTTTATAATACAAAAGTTGATAATGCGGAGAACATAAATTCAGTATGTTTCTAATGTTACCAGGACCACTCGACATTGTATTTATTGAACGTAGTACTTTTACTATATCATCCTCTATAATTTCTTTAAATTTGAGTAAGTTGTCAAATTCACGTATGTGGTTGGGCACGGTATTTATCCAATTCAGTATTTATTGGTACATTATTAGTAGAATTTAGAAAATGCCTGTTTAATGCATTAACATCCTGGGGATTTAGAGGTAACTGTTTTGAACTTGATTTATTATCTATCTCTAGTTTATGAAATACTTTCCAAATAGTAGCAGGGCTTTTATTTTTTAGAAATTAGGATTGCATGTAAACTCTGTTCTCTGCAGCATCCGTTGCTTGAATTTTTGTAGGTATTTGTCTCTTCGTCTGATCAAGTATTTATATTATCAGTAACTCGTGCTTCACAGGTTCTAGCACTAGAGATATTGAAATTTTTGAAAGAAGCATGCACGTTAGAAATCTTGCAATTACTATCATTTAAAAATTTTAATGTTGTAATATTATTCACATCATAAATAAGGTTCCGAGGCACCACATACATTAAAAATAACGCTTCATTTAATACTGCAAAATCCCTACAGAGACGAGTGACTGTAGATGTTTTGTGACTCAAAAAAGATAATACACATGGATCTGATATATGTCATTCAGTGACTTTTACCTGTTCTGCAGTAATTTTGCTGTGATTGAAAATTATAGTGATATCTAGTAAGCTAGCACTTTTGTTACTTATTCGAGTTGGTTCTTTTATAACCTGAAGTAAGCCCTTTGTGTCTAACAGATTGCTGAAGTGTGTAGTTAATTTATTAATTTGAACAAAATCGAAATTAAGGATATTTACTAATCATAATTATTAATATTGTTTTCTTTGGTATTGCTGACATATAATCTTTTCTTTTTCTTATAGATCAGAATGTTGCTTGTGATGGACAAGCTTTGGCAGTGGCATCTACAACTTTTTCTAGAGCTTGTACAACACTACCCGTTGCTACTCCTATTATAACGACTGAAATGCACATTTCTAAATCGAGACAAGGTAATTTTTCTAGTACTATTTGTGATGATCAATATAAACACTGTATACCTCACAGATTAAGCTAAATTATTTCCAACTTGCATTAGTTCTACACCAATTACAAAGTTATTGTACATGCTGGTGTTAAGTAAGGGTTATAATTCTAACAATGGCCAATATAGGTCAAATGTATACTTACTACCCTACACACCAAAATAATTTTTTAAACATCATGTACTGGCAGTTGCCAAGTAGTTAATATTTTTCCATGTCTTCGTGCTTCTTTGATTGCTTCGGATTTATGGAACTAACTATATACTTAATACAAACTTTTGCTATTAAACACTATTTCTTGAAGCCTCATTGTATTTGTCATAAAAAAGTTACCTTTAATTTGTACTAACATTTTGTATTGTTCATTGTAATGCAATGTGTTAATTCAACAATTAATATGTGTATGGTTTTGTTATAGATTTTCAGAAGACTCCCACTTTTACAAAGCGTTTCCGTGAGTAAGGCTTGTGATCTTAGTCCAAAGGCTCACAAAATGTACTCGATTGCCAGAAACTTGCGAAAAATTTTATTGCAAATGGATAAAGAATGCGCAGAAAACAAAGCACGACTGGAAAAAGCTGAAGCATTTATGTATACTCCAATGTATCTGCAAAGCACTGTTAATAAGAGAACATTTAGCTTTATAATGTCACAGTTGCGACTACAGAAAAAGAATCCAAAAGGACGTCGGTTTACCTTGGAGGAAAAGATATTTGCTCTTACTATTCTAAAACATTCAGGCAGATGCTACAAACTTTTAAAGAGGGTATTTGCTTTACCCTCCGAACAAACGCTGTCAAAACTGCTATCAAAATTGCCTTCTAATTGTGGTATTAATACAGTGCTGATGAATAGTTTAAAGAATACCATAGCAAACCTGACTAGCGAAGACAAATATTGTCTAATAATGTTTGATGAAATTGCACTTTCACCTCATCTTGATTTGGATAGTAGATCAGATTCCATTATAGGATTTGAAGAAGTGTGTGAAGGTAGTAGAGGGCTAAGGTTTGCAGACCATGCATTAGTGCTTATGGCAAGAGGCATCAAAAAGAAGTGGAAGCAACCACTTGCTTATTATTTTGTTGAAAGTGGAGCCAACCGAGCTCAGCTTGTAAAAATAATAAAAGATGTTGTACGGTCGGCGCGGTTAATTGGACTGAATCCTGTTGCTACTGTATGTGATCAAAGTTCAAATAATAGGTCAGCTATAGGTGAACTTCTTCGCCAAACACAAGAATTTTTTACAAGGACCAAAATGGACAACAGGAATTTTGGATTTTTGGTGGATGGTACAGAAGTTATTCCTCTATTTGATCCTCCCCATATGTTAAAAGGAATCCGAATAACCTTTTGAAGTATGATGTCGAATTTCAGTGGAGGGCAGGAATTCAACGGGCATCGTGGAAAGTTGTAGTTGCAGCATATGAGTGGGATGATCCTAATCCTGACTACAAAACTTTCTACAAACTTACTGATGCCCATGTTTATGAGCGAAAAATTAGGAAAATGAAGGTATCATTGGCTGCTCAGGTCCTAAGTCAACGAGTATCATCTTGTTTACTTAACGCCAGTGAAAGTAGGTAAGGAAAAGTATCTGTCATAGTACAGTTTCCATAAAAGAAATGAGTGCTTTTGTTTCAAACCAATGCATGTTATGAAATGCATTTGCTACAAAGTTGTTGTGCTTGTTTCTTTAACTTTTGTATATAGTTGTGATGTAGTCGTAATATTTGTTATTTTTAGGAGTACCTTGCCCAAAAGAAACTGAGGATACCGCAGACTTTTTTCTGTTTATGGATAAGTTGTTCGACAGCGTAAATGGAACATCTGTTATGCCTATGCATGGTAAACCATTGAGATGTGCAGTTACTGCAACTTCAGAGCATGTGCAGTTTTGGAATAATGCACTAAAAGTTCTGAATTCTATGAAATTTATCAAGGGTAAAACAAAGTCAGTACCACCCTCAGTAACTAATTGGATTCATACGATTAAAGGTTTTAAATATTTATGGGCAAAATTGCAAAATGACAACTTTAAGTTTCTCTCACCTAGAAATTTCAATCAGGATCCGTTAGAAAATTTCTTTGGCAGCATATGTAGTCATGGCATTCGGAATATTAACCCTACTTGCATTCAGTTTCGGCATTCATATTTGTCACTACTCGTCAACAATTTCACTGCAACACATTCACCAGGAGCAAACTGTGAAGTTGACGAAACTGATGGAGCATTGAATACATATATCGAGAATATATTGGAACAAAGTGTTCTTCCACAATTGGTTACTTGTGACCTACTACCAGGAATAGAATCATCATCTGATGAGATAGGTCTATATTCATATGTTGCCGGATTTGTTGCCAAGAAACTATTAAAGAAAATAGGTAATTGTGCAATGTGCAGAAGTGACTTAATTTTAAATAAACAAAGTGCTTTTTCAATCCCCTTAATTGAAAATTAATATAATATAATTAATATAATAGAAATGCTTTATTGCAACCTTCTTCTCACTTTAGTTACTTACTTAGAAAATACAGTTATAATTTAAGAAAATATTTGGATATATATGCAACACTTAATAATAATTTAAGTTTAACACTTAAGCAGCTATTTGTGGATGATGATTTTGTGCAATTTCATTGTTCAGACCATAATGTTAAGCTTCTTTTTTCTGATTATTTAGTACGTTTTTATTTATGGGCGTGGATAAAAAACATTAATGCTTCGTTGAAAGGAAAAGATGAACACGCACCAAAAACACATTATAATAAAGTTCGTTTCCTTGCTTGCAAGAAATATTTGTCGCGCAAAAAAACTTAGTGTAGAAATATTAGAGGAAGACATATCTGTGGAAAATACAAGAAATAGGAGAAACAGAAGGATAGAATGTCGAATAAAATTATTGTGTAGCTACACCCATTAAAAGGACTCGAGTTATGTCAGATAAAAATAAATTTATATTCCATAAAAACCTTGAGAAAGTTGATTGGAGCTTAGTTACAAACAACATAGACGTAAACAAAAACATTAACAATTTTCTTACTTGTGTAACAAACATTTTTAAAGAATCTTCCCCTTAGGAGGAGACGGCATTCTAAACAAAAAATTGCACCATGGTTTGAGCATAGTCTGATAGACATGCATGCTAAATTACAAATCGCTTATGAAAGTTATAAAGAAAATCCCTCCATACAGAATAAAGAAAATTATAATAAGCTTAGAATTAAATATCGCAATGCAATTAAAAAAGCTAAAATAAGGTATAATTCTGCTCTAGTAAAATCAGCAAAAAATCCGAGTAAATGCATGTGGAATATTATCAACTCAAAAACAAACAAGAATAAGGTTGGTAGTCAACGTCCTTCGATATTAAGTCCAACAGATTTTAATAAGTATTTTATAAATGTGGCTGAAACCATTGTTTCTGCAATAGATAATAATAATAGTACGCAGACTCTTATGAATAATAGAACACAAAACTGGGGGCATTTTACCTTCAAACCAGTATCTTTTAATGAAGTACGTGAGATCATTAACTCCATGAAAACCAAGACCAGTATAGATGCCTATGGTCTTAGTATAGCAGTAATAAAAAATTGTATAAATATCCTGATATCTCTCCTGACTAAATTAATAAACTATGCATCAATAATAATACTTTTCCGGACTGCCTTAAAATAGCTAAACTCATTCCAGTACTAAAAAAAAAGGGGACCCAAATAGACCATCGAATTACCGCCCCATATCCTTATTGCCAATATTTGCATAAGTTATTGAAAAAATTCTTAGTGAACAAATAAAAATATATTTTGAAGCAAATAATCTATTTTAGTACGAACAGTTTGGGTTTAGAAGAAATAAATCCTCCACCTTAGCTATTCTGTCTCTAATCAAGGAAATCACTATTGGCTTCGAGAAGGGAGAATTCTGTCTGGCATCCTTTCTTGACTTAAGTAAGGCCTTCCATTGCATAGAGCATGACTTATTGTTACAGGGAAGTTGTTTATTAATGAAATCTTTTTTAAGTAATAGACAGCAATTTGTGACACATAAGGATGACAACTCGGAATTAAGTAAAATAAAGCACAGGGTACCACAAGGATCTATACTAGATCCGATACTTTTTTTAATATATGTGAATGACTTTTCCAAAAGTTGAGCTATAAGTAAACCAATACTGTTTGCTGATGACATAACTTTGATATACTCATCGCCATTATTAATGAATTTAATTAATCTCAGAGCCATTACATACTTTTCAGTCATCGTGTGGTTTTTGTCTAATAAACTAAGTATAAACCATGAAAAATGTCAAGACATGATATTTACCTTAAAAAAAACAAAACTAATTTCTACATAAATCCAGAATCCATCAAGTTCCTGGGGGTGCATTTTGCTTCTAACTTGAAGTGGGACAAACATGTCAATGAAATTGCCAGTAAACAGAGCAATATATTGCATTCTCAGCATAAAAAACAATGTCTCTAACAATATTATTATAATAGCATATTATGCACTATTCCAAAGTCACATTGCATATGCAATTTTAGCCACATGTAAAAGGTTATTCTCACTCCAACGTAGGGTAATTAGAATTATATCCAATCTCAACTACAGAGAAGATTGTAAACCAAATTTTAAACAATTGGGAATCTTAACTCTGCCATCCATATACATATTAGAATGCCTACTATATGTTCATAAATTCAAGATTCTAAAACAAAACTCATTGGTAACACATGCTCAATTACATTCACACAATGCACGCAATAACAAAAAACTCTGCACTCCTTTTACAAGTCTAGGGGCCTCAAGGTACTCTGTTAACTACCACGCCATAAAACTATATAATTGCCTACCATCTACTGCTAAATTACTAACACAAGGAAATTTCAAAACCAAAATGAAACATTTCTTAATTAAACACTCATTCTACTCGCTTGAAGAATATTTTAAATGCAACTTCAGCAATGCCTTAACTTAGAGTAATATTTATTAATTTAAATGGGTCTGTAGGCTGAAACTATAGATCTTTATAGGAGCAGTAAAGGGTGTTTCAAATTGTGGTTTTTTTTTAACAATAAATAAGACACATAATTTGCATTCATTTTCAAAAACTTTTATTGGTAATTGAAGTATCACTAATGACATTTATATGCGAAAAATAATATCTGCCAAATGGTCTTCTCTTATAGCTTCACAGACATCCGCTCTTGTTAAAATTTTCAATGACATTTTGACATAATTGAGGCTTTATCTCACCAAGGACACCAATAATTTTATCTTTCAAAGCAGGAATCGATTGTGGATTGTTGTTATAAAGCTCACTTTTCACATAACCTCAAAGAAAATAGTCTAATGGAGTCAAATCACATTATCTTGGTGGTCAATTAACATAACCGTCCTTGAGATTACACGTCCTTGAAATGTTTCTCTCAATAAAGCAATTGTTTCTTGTGCACAGTGAGATGTAGCGCTATCCTGTTGAAACAAAATATCCTCTAGATCAAATATTCATTAATTCAGGCCACAAAAATTCGGTTATCATCCGACGATATCGATCACCATTGACAGTTCCAGCTTCACCTGCAGCATTTTCAAAGAAGTAAGGTCCAATAGCACCACCTGACTATAATGCACACCAAACAGTAACTTGTTTAGAATGCATAGGTTTCTCATGAATAATTCGTGGATTTTTCTCATCCCAGATCGACAATTTTGTTTATTAACATAGCTACTAAGTTCAAAATGTGCCTCATCGGAAAATATGATTTTCTTGAGAAAAATCAGCCTTTTGTTCATTGATGAAATTGACAAGTGAACAACGTTTTAAATGATCTAATGGCTTTAGTGCCTGTGTTATTTGAACCTTATATGCCTTCAGAGCTAAATCCTTGTGCAAAATACGCCATGTTGTTGATCCACTAAGTACAACTTGCTGTGAACGTTGTCTATTGGACATTTTTGGATCTTCAGCAACACTTTCACGAACCAAATCAATATTTTCTTGTAACGGCCGCTACGACTGAATTTTCCACTTTTTGATCTTCCACCGAACCGGTCTCTTGGAATTTTTTAATAATTTGACCAATAGTGCTTGCAGCTGAACGATTATGAAAACCATAAAATTCACATAGTTTTCTAAAAACAATTTTCACAGAACGCCGATTTTCCTAAAATAATTCAACAATTTGAAGCGCGTTGTATCGTATACGAAGCCATTTTATAAATGTCATACATCACACTTCTTAAATGTCAAAATACCCAGACGAATTCAGTGTGCCATCTATATTTTACTTATTCTTAAAAAAAACTTACGCAATTTGAAACACCCGTTATAAGTAGATAAGTATATAAGTCTATGTGACGTTAAATTTCCACTAATATGTAAAGACATGTGCAAAATGTTAGCATTTTAGCACTAAATTTAAACAATAAGCATTTGTACTTGGGCTCATATATTAACATAAGTGAAAAGTGTATTTTTGTGTAAATTTTCTTTGTTCTCTGTTGTTTAATATTGGGTATTAAATTTAAATCTTTTCCTGCAACATTATTAATGTTATTCCTAACTTCTAGTTTTATTTATTGATCTTGCTCACAAAAGAACAATAATGAATGTATATGAAACAATATAAAAGAAATTGTTAAATTCTGGAATAAAACTATAATACCAGGAAGGTATTGCTTACTATGTACTTATAGTAAAAGAAAACCAAATATCTACCTATGAAGGTATTCATTGAAGCATTTAAATTATACATAATGTGATCATTTAATTCTATTTAACGTTCCCAGCAAAGGTAATCTCGCATTTCATTATCAATTCGAGAGGAATGGAACTGCAAGTTGTTGATGGGGCCCAAGTTGAATTTTGGGATCCTATATTTTGATATTCCACCACTGCATCTTATTTATTTATTATATTTTAAATGTGATATTTTCAATTTTAATAATTTCCATTCTGTTGCATTCTTGATATTCTAGTGTTTCAATTACTCTAATAGGTTTTACTGTAATTTAGTCTGGTTACTAACTGGGAAAAGTTCAAAATTCTTAAGAATAAATTGCTCTATACAATTTTTAGTAAGAATAAATTATTCTTAACAATTTATATACCTTTCCAGATTAGTAACTGGATTGAATAATGGTGAAAACTTGTTAATAGTAATTCCAACATTAGAGTTTTAAGAATGCAAGAGAATGGCATTTATTTAAATTTGGCGCCTTTTATTCATTTCCTTTATATTTGAATTTGGCGCTATTTACCTTAGTTAAGACACCTACCACATGGCGCTCTTAGTGTAAACAATAATTTTGTAGAAAGCTTTGAGATTGTCATCTATTTTATATTAGTTGTCTATGGTTACGGGGTACATAAGCACGCAGATATTAATAGGCGTGTTTTGTGTTTAATTTTAAGTTTAGTGAAATCTTCAAAAACGATACAACCAATTTCGTTGTTTCAGTTATCGTGTGTGATAATAGTTATTATAAAATGTCAAAACCTAATTACAGGGAAAGATTTGACAACCGTTCCTGGAAGGATTATAATGGTAACTATTTGCATGCAGACATTATTTATGTATATATTACATTTACTGTAATTTAGATCATGACAATCGGGGTAATAGAGACGGTGGCAAAGGTCGTCGGATAATATTTAAACAAGGAAAGTTTGGAAAGCAAGGACCTCGAAAAGACTGGTCTAATTCGTTAAAAGCTCATTTTGATGATGAAGATATTGATATGGGCACCTCATCTTTGGGCCACCCAAGGAAATTTAGTGGTGGAAATAAAGGACGCCCTGGTTCGCCAGCACCTTTTAAGGGAAGGTTTATGAAACGAAGACTATTAGAAAGTCCCACAAGTTGGTATCGTGTTACTGTAAGTTACTGCAATTTTATTTGTTTGTAGTATTTTGTGGTTTTAGCTACCTTATGGTAACAAGTATGAAAAGGACTATATTTTACAAACTTTATTACAAAATGTTTCACCTACACCTTTAAATCCTATAGCGGTGGGTATATTCAACAGTTTATAATAAAATCAGGTTTTATATTGTAGTGGAGTACCAATGGAACAGTTGCATCTTTTTATGTTGATGATTTCAAACTGGCCGATACATTACTTGGTTTAGACAGACAAATTCAGTGTCCAGATGGGTTTAAATTAATTATTAAAGTAAATACTGGTTCTCCAAATGTAGATGTTAATGCAACCATGAAAGAGAAAATGAAATTATGTATGGCAAAACGATATAATGCAGTAAATAAGGCACTTGATTTGACATGCTTTCATGCTGATCCTGATTTACAAGATATGTTTTGTGCATTATTTAAACCTGTTGTTTTACTGGCCGCTTTGGATATTATGTCTGAAAATATTCCCGAATTGGAGGCTTTAAATTTACAAGAAAATAGAATACATATGCTTAACCATATCAGAACCATTGGAAAAAAATTGGCAAATTTGAAAATTTTACATTTAGGAAATAATAAGGTAAGTGATGTTGACTTTGGAGAGATAGTGTTGGAAAACAGACTTGATTTGAAATAATACATCAATGATTCACTGCAGTGCGTTAATACGCACCAGTGGGAACTAAAGAAGTTTAAGGGGTGTTTTTTGTTTAGGTGGCATCGAGTGATAATCAGAAATTTTCCTAAAAGCTCGAGCCATATTTTTAATGCATTATAATTATTTCTTTCTGTCCTATGTTAATTCTTTCCTACTAATTAGTTATTTTACAAAAAGTATTAGGTGAAATTTTAGAAACGCTTGACAAAAGCTCTCAGTCTTATTTACTACTGATTAATTTTATTTTGTGTGAAATACGAGATGAGATGCGCATCAGTATCTAGATTCCTAAATTGTCCATATAATATAATTGTTTGCTGTGAAATAATAACACTTAATTTATTTCTTTCGCTTGTTTGTACAGAATCCTTCATTTATTTTTATTTAATAGATAATCGTGGGCGACGTGTTCTATTTTTTTTTGTATTTAGGTGAATCCCCCACTCTCCGCGTTTGATAGTTAGCCTGGTATTTACTTTTCTTCTGGCTACGTCTAGGTACGTAGCATAAATTCTGACAAATTGCTGCCTCTTGTGGGCAGTTTTCCGCAAAACAGGGACAGCAGGTGTTACACTTTGCCCTTGTTCTCTGTCTTAAGTTACATTCAAAGAAACAAGAAACGAGATACCCTTATACCTTCCTTATACCCTTCCCTTATACCCTTCCTATCTAAACTCACAACCATTCTCAATAAATCATCTACTTTACTAATACATGATTCTAATAAAATTCTTTCAATATCAAAAGGAAAATGCTTTATTATTGCTTCTACAAATGACGCGTCCATAGGCGATTCTATAAACTGAGTCCTCTCCAACCAATACCATACATGGTGTTTCATACTACCTACTAGTGCATTATATGTACGTGGTTCATGTACTTGATACCTAATTTCTTCTTGCTTTCGCAGTGACCAGTACGTATCCAGAAACTGAGATTTAAAATCCTGAAATGTATTCCAATTTAATTCGAAACATGTTGCCCAAATTAAAGAATCCTCTTCCAAGCAACTTGTTGCAATTCTAACTCTTTGTCCTTTCGACATTGGACTTATTTCGAAGTATTTTTCCAAGTTTTTTATAAACTAACGGGACGGGTTTTATCTCTATTTTCATCAAATTTGGGTTTCTCGCCCTCATAGCTACTTGTACCCACATGAATGACTCGACTTATTTTAGATTCAGACATTTAACTGCTTTATTTCCGTACTTAATTTGTTAATTGTTTCATTTGCCTGTTTTTCGACTCGACTTAATTCACTTTCATAATTTACTATTCGATTTTCTACCCGTTCAATGCTACCCCCAAATCTTTAATTTCCCCTACAACCAACACATTGTTTTCTTTTATCTTATTTTCAAAACTTAGTACTCGTTCCTCGACTAGTTGAATTTTTTGTTCAATTTCTTGTTTTAATTCGCTCTGTACCCGTTTTAATTTATAACCGCTTAATTCTTTTAATTCCTGTATTTGTCCTTCTAACTTCCTATTTATACTTCCCATATTAAAATTTATTTCTTCTCGTAGCTTTATATTTCCTGCCCTAACACCTTCTGTAATATTTTTTGTGACATCTTTAAGTAACGAATAAATCCATTTTTCCAATATTTTCTTGTATTTCCCCTTCTGCTCTGTCCCACTGCTTTAGTGATATGCTAATATTACTATCTGATTCGGTCATTTTGAATAAAATTTAAAAATTTAAAAGTACTAGTTACGAGCTTGGATTTTATTATTAAACAGGATCCCTTGCAAAATTAAAACTTTAAAGTGACAGCCTATCGAGCACCACGTTGTCCGCGCCAATTGTAGCACTTTGCCCTTTTTCTCTGTGTTAAGTTACATTCAAAGAAACAAGAAACGGGTTACCTAATACATATAAAATAAAATGCAAACTCTATATCAATTCTTACAGTTCAAAATTTCAATACAAGGGTCCACTCACCTATTCCAGACGGTTTTCAACTATTTCTGACCCAACAGCAATCATTATACTTCACTCAAAAGCCTCGGCTCCTCTACAGCGGAGAGTACATGGACATTCCTCAGGGTGGTTAGGCATAGAACTCTGAGATCGACACTGGTGAGTTAACTTACTCGAGAGTTTACAAAATCCTTGTACCCTAAATGTATTTCAATCCAACCTTCTAATTGTAACATATATATGTATCTCAACCTTTGTATCAAGTAATTAATTTAATAACCTTTGGTATGGTGATATAACTATATACATTACCTATATCGACATACCTTTCGCTTTCTTGGTCTTTTACCCAATAAATTAAAAGACATACATGAATGCAACAATAAAATATCTATTATTTAACTAAGTTACCTTAACCTGAGTTGTTATACACTGTGCTAATCAATGTAAATTCTATAATTAAAACAAATTGACCCTGAATTAAACATAACCAAGAACTCTTGATATTCTACACAAAATTCATAATATTAAGTGGTAATGTTAATAATAATGACCAAAAATTCCAACATTAACCTAACAACTTAATAACATATTCATATAAAAACATATGTATAAATATATAAAAGTTCATACCTGCATTATCACGTGTATGCATGCATATACATATACACATCCATTCTCTCGAATCATTTATTCAAAGATGCACCCAATACCTGTTTTGGGTATACAATACCCACTGTTGCTCCAGTGCCTACGGTACTCCCTAGGTAACTTATCCTCACCAGGGATGAAAGTGCTTAACACGGGTGTTGATAAATTTTGTGCTCGAAATTCTTTATATTTCCCTACTTCTTCACCAAATTGGATTGGGATCAAGCTTCCAAAAACCTGAGTCTGTTCATTTAAACTAGCACTTCCACAAGGTAGCGAATCATCATATGGTGTGGGAGTCTCACGTATTGGATGTAGGCAGGGGTTATTTTCGGTAAACCAGGAACCGTACGGAGGTGGCAATTCTTCGTGATCCCCAAATAATGAACAGTTTGGAGGTGGTTCTTCTTCGTAAACCTCAGAACAATTTATCGGACTTCCACCATCACTAAACAACGAACTGTATGTTGGTGGTGAATCGTCAACTTCTTCGCAGTTAGTAAAACTGCGCTTCCCACAATTAAACGACTTACGACTTAACCATTTAGTTTTATGATTAAATTTAAATTTATCGCTATTAAATTCTCCTTGAAGAGCCTAACTTATCTTGTAGAATGGAGCTAATATTTGCGTATCCCCGAATACTAATATTTAGTATTATGTCCACCACCAACGCACTATTTCTTCAAGTATAAACATCCTTACTTTTCAGATTTATTAACCATACATTACGTTAATTTAAACTTGAACATAACCAATGCTGCTAAGCGGTCATGTAGCATTTGTATGTCTTCGTATATTCCTTTGTGTGTGTCTTTGTATGTCTTCGTGTGTCTTTGTGTGTCTTCCTTTTTCCACTTACCGTATTTATATACTTTCGGTCACATGTGTTTTCAGGTTAATTGCTCAAATCAACTTTTATTATTACCATTGCTGATTGGAAACTACCCTATATTTAAATTTAAGTTATTCTTCGGTTTCGAATTTTCTAGAACAAACTAGCATTTCCTTTGGCACCGTAATTTAAAAATTCCTAAATTTCAAGGGATGTTGGATATCAGTTGATAGGTTATGGTCCTTTAAGTGGTCAACTGTTACCCAAAACCAAACTAGTGTTGGGTAATTATATTAATTCTGTTCAGTGATGAGTTACATTTTAGACAGAATTGTCAGTGATGGGCAAGAAATTTTGTTTGAAATTTGGGTTAACTTAAAAATGTTCTTGGGTGTTACACACGGGATGTAGTAGTTGTAGCACGCGATATAGGAGGTGGCAAGGGTAGTGTAGAAAACTCGAAACGAGTTAAAGAAGAAAGTTGTTTGTTGTTAGGGTTGGAGACAAGGAAGTCAACGGTAGAAAAGGAAACATCCTGGGTTGTCAGAATATCCACGGTGGAAAGAGAAAAAGTATTGGCTGTATGAGAATCAACCTTACGAAGAGAAACACAAGCGGAGCACACTTTAGTTACATTAACTAGAAGGACAGAAGTAGATAAAATTTCAACGACGTTAGATAAAGGACTAGAAGTATCACAGTTAGGACGGAAAACAGCATTGGCTGTAGGAATATCAACCTTAGTAAAAGGAGCAGAATCCGCTAACACTTCAGTAATATTACATAAAGGAACAGAATCAGGTAGAACTCCAACAACAGTAGATAAGGGAAAATCGGCTAGAAGTTCATTAACCTTAGCTAAAAGAACAGAAGCAAGTAGGTTTGTCAGCATGAGTTAAAGAAACACAATCAGAAAAAATTTTGTCAACATCAGAAAAATTAGTAAGAGCAGGTAACGTTTCATCAACGTCCGATAAAGGAGTAGAATCAAGTTAGACTGCATCACTGTTAGACAACGGAGTAGGAAAAGACAAAACTTCGGCCACAATGAACTGATTTCTTAACAATAGTAGATAACGAAACAGGATCAGGTACAACTTTGACGACAACAGTAACAGGCATCATAGCTACGGGTTCCCTAACTTCAGCTATGGCTGTTATTGTAGACACGACAGAAATTTCTTGAGTAGAATAATTTAAGAAAGCACGAACCTATAAAATTTTGACAGCAACAGACATTAACGATACAGGTTCATGAACTTCAACAGGACCTTCGTTGACGAAATTAGAAGTTATCGTCAATTTAGCTACAGCTGTTATTGTACGTACGACAGCGATTTCTTGAGTTTGAACAATTTAAGAAAGCAGGCACATGTAAAATTCTGATAGCAACAGCAACAGACCTTAAAAATACAGGTTCATGAACTTCAACAGGACCTTTGCTGACTAAATTAGAAATTATCGTCACTTCAGTGACATGTGTGCTTGCAGACATGACAGGAATTTCTTGGGTAGAATCGTTTAAGAAAGCGGGAACAAACTCCTGAGAAGCTACCTGCGTCACTGATTCAAAACATGGGTTGTAATGGTGGTGGAGGCACAGTTTGGAGTGAAAGTGAATAAATAGGGCGAGCAGAAGGAGGAGTAGAATAGGAGGTAGAACTAGAGACGGTAGAAATTTTGTTTGAAGTTATATTTGCCAAAGAAGATTGGGTGTTGATAGTAGTAGCAGTATGACCTGGATGAGGTACAGAAGAGAACGTAGAATTACAAGCAGAAGAAGTTTGGCTCCTAGAGCTGAGAACAGAAGTTGAAGTATTATTTGAAGACCTTATAGTAATAGGATGGCAGTTTGAACAGTTGCGGCGAGAAACTCCTTTATATCCGCAAACCATAACAGTGGAGTACTTGAGGACGAGTACAATGAGTCGAAACATGACCAGGATTGTCGCAATTACAGCATATGACCTGACGAGTAGAAACAGAACTAGGAAGAAGAACAATAGAACGTACAGAAGAAGTATCTGATCTACTCGTAGGCGTAGGAGAAATCTTAACAACCCGGTCATGGGAAGCAAAAGTATTTTCCTCAGTACTAGCAAACTTATAAGCAAACTCCGGGGGTTCAAAATGTTGAATCAGTAAATTGGATGGCTTCCAGTCAGAAAAGCTATGCCTGTAACCATGATACCAAAGTAACGCTTTAGCCTCGAACAAATCCACTGCAGACTCAAATAACTGCAATTCTGACACATGGTGAGTTCGTCGGAGTTTTTCGAAGGAAAGGAAGCAAGCAATGAGGACTAAGATGGAACGGCATTTCCACTGAAAAAGTAGTCGGAGGATGGATATTTTTAGTGAAGAAGCAGTAAAGTTTTTAACCTCAGGAGAGGAAATTGGTTTTTCGCGAAAAAACCAAAGTAAGAACAGGAACGAGGAAGAAAACCAACTGTACAAGCCAAAACAGAACCCAAAGGTCAAGCCTCAACTATGCAAAGGAGTAACAAGGGAGAACTAGAGGAAGATAGGAAGAGCGCTGGTAAAAGAAACAATGCACTACAAACTGTGGTAACCAGGAATCACCACAAACGAAGGTCCAAAGAAAAGAATAGCTAACCAGACCTAAAGTCGGCCAAGTCGTGGTTTCCGAAGAAAGAAAAACGGACTAGAAAGCACCTACCACAGGAGTAGATGGACGAAACACAATCAGTTTAGGGACCGATAGCAAAGAACACCAGCAAAGAATAGGTACAGGAAAGTGGGACGAGAAAAAAAGAAAAAACAAAAAGAATAACACTAACACCAAGTACAAAACCCAAAAAAAACTAAGAATCGTACAAAAGAAAATAAAACAGAATCCCAGTGTAGTTATGTACGAGTAGGTGTGCGTGTGCATGCGTGTGTGTGTGTGTGTGTGTGCATGGAGTGTAAGAAGTGTGTGTGTGTGTGTATGTGTTATGCGTGTATAAGGTGTGCGTGTGTGTATATGTTGGACTGCTGTAGTCACGTCAGCACTGCAAATTCTACAGTTAAAACAAATTGGCCACCAAATTAAACATCGCCAATAACTCTTGATATTCTATACAAAACTCATGATAATGATGGTTAACGTTAATAATACTGTCCAAAAATTCCAATCTTAATCTAGCAACTTAACATATTCATGTAAAAGCATATATATATATATATATATATATATATATATATATATATATATATATATATATATATTGGAGAATAAGTTTCTGTTTCGAGCTTAGTCCCCGCGTAGAACTACCTTACCGCTTTATATTATTTTCCGAGTGTAGTAATAAGTGTTCTGGATCCAAGAATCTGCACCACTCTAACTGGACATCAGGTCAGAATATTGAAAGTCGCATTGGTTTAATATGTTTGGTTATACACCCACTTTTCTCTCCTGTGTATCTTTTTTATGTACTCAACAATCATAAACCAAACCAAATGTAAAGCTGTTTTGTGTAGTCATAGAGTAGCACTTAATGTTTGCACAAGATGAAAAAAATGAGTTTAAGAAACGTACTTAATTTTTAATTTAACATAAATCATTCATTATTGTGAACTACGAACAACATTTATTTTACTTTTCAAAAGGAATTGAGAATTGCACCTACCGAACAGGTCGCAAAACCAGTATTATCATGGCCTTTCTTAATCTTTTATGTGTGTTATTATCAATATATAAT